>CAUYPK010009311.1:0-21484 GCA_963574355.1 Loris lydekkerianus
TAGATAGATAGATAGACAGACAGAGAGATAGATCCCTTGCTGTCTGGTATATAGTAAGCATCTGATAAATATTTATTATAATTATTCAAAACTGTAGTGGCACGGACCTACTTGTGGGCTGGCAGGAGGGGTGGCAGTGCAGAAGCATAGTACAGAGTTTTACCATCCCATGATTCAGGCATCAGGACAACATGAGCTCAAATTGTAGTCACTCCAAATAGCTATTTGAATGCAAGCAATTTACCTACCCTGCGTAAGAGGGGCTGGCAAACTACTGTGGACTCAGATTCAACCCTCCCTTCTGCTGGTTTTACAGACGATGTTGTATTACAGATGTGTTATCTGCAGCTGCTTTTGCGTCGCCTTGGCAGAATCAGGCAGCCACACACAGAGCTTACAGCCCGCAGAGTCTGAAATTCTCGCTGACCTTTGCAGAAGTCTGCCCTGCTCTAGAAACCTCCAGTGCCAAGTATTTAAATGATGTCAGTAATAGCCCTTCCTTCACAAGGCTGCTGTGAATGTTAAATGAAAGAATATACACGAAATGCCTAGGAAGGTACTTAGCACTGCATCAAGGATGGAAAACCCAGCAGGCAAATCAGTTGCAAAAACTACATTAAAAAAAATTGAATTTGAATTATTTCACATGAAACATGCTTCTTGATTTTGTCCTCAACCCTCAACCTGCCTGGCTGATGTAGCCATTGAATGTTGACCACGCAGTTCCCAATATTAGCCATCATTATTACTCCCTTTCTTCTTCTACGGCAGTGGTCCCCAACCTTTTTGGCACCAGGGACTGGTGTCTTTCATGGAAGACAATTTTTCCACAAGTGGGTGAGAGGGGTGAGGCAAGAGTAGGGGATGGTTTTGATTTATTATCATCTCTGCACAGTCAAACCTTTCGGCTAATGATCATCTGGAGTTGCAGCTGCTCCCTCATGTGAACATCATCAGCTTAGCACCACCGGGCATTAGATTATCAGAAGGAGCGTGCAGCCCTGCGCAGTTTACAGCAGGGTTCATGCTCCTATGAGAATCTGAGGCCACCACTGATGTGACAGGAGGCGGAGCTCAGGCCATGAGGCCAGTGATGGGAAGCTGCTGTAAACACAAATGACGCTTGGCTCAGGGGTTGGGGACCACCGTTCTAAGAGGTCAGCTAAAATCTCATGAGTGCCCTGTGGTGCTAAGCACCTACTTAACCATCTTCTTAAAAAGAGTAGTTTGCATAGAGCAGAAGCACAACAGATGTGATTTAAATATTAACTATTGGCACCTGTTATGTGTTTGATGCTCTTCATCAAACACATGGGGTGGGGGAGGGAAGAAATCTGAGCTAAGTCACTCGTGGAGAGGGTGGGGAAGACCTCGCTGGGCAGTCGAGGCATCGGGGCTGAGGGAAGTGGGCCAGCTTGGTGAAAAGCAGTAAGTCAGGTGCGGCTAAAGCAAGGAGACAGGGAGAGTGATGTGAGGCCAAGACAGAGTCAAGTGCAGCAGGGACCAGGCTGAGCCTCGGGATCTGAGGCCAGAGGTGAAGCTTTTCTTCTGGGTGTCATGAGAACATACTGACAGGTCTAAGCACGTAGGAAATGGGGAGCTCTGAATCACTTTCTTCAAAGACCTCCTTGGGTGCTCTTTGGAGAATGAATGAGTGAAGGAATGAAGGGTGGGAGCCAGTTTTCTGTGTCCACTATTAAAAAGTCCTGGGGACAGCCTTAGCAACACAGCTCAAACCAGGAAGAAGAAGCCCATGTAAACCTTCCACTTGGGGAGGGCTGATATCCTCTGCCAGAGCTGCGGTGAGCCAGACACAGAAAAGAGAAACACCAAATCTGGGTGATGAGCCTGTCTGGTGCTACAACAGGTGCTAGAACTCGCCTCCCAAAATGTTCTGTAAAAAAAAAAAAAAATCTGTTGTGCAAATATTTCACTAAACTCTTGAGGTTCTAGCTAGAAATAGCCCAGATCTGCATTCAAACACATGGAGATCTTTCAAGGTCTTGTTTAAAAGAATCTAGACAAGAGATTCTTTGCTGTTCCATGTTTTTGTGGATTCTGGCACTGGCATTGTAAAATCATTTGCCCAGGAGGCCTTGGCATTACTGCTAAAATTAAATAACTAATAGAGACTGGAGCTCCTTGGCTGAATCTAAACACATGACTCCTCTGTTCATTTTGACACACTTACCCTATTCCATTAATTTTAGTTCTGCTTTTGCATACTTTAAAAATGTTTACAATGTTTGAATTACTGTACTAAGCACATGACATTCATTTCATTCTCCCAAAGCCTTATAATTGGGAATATCTATAACAGTGGTTCTCAACCTTCCTCATGCCGTGACCCTTTAATACAGTTCCTCATGTTGTGGTGACCCCCAACTATAAAATTATTTTCATTGTTACTTCGAAACTGTAATTTTGCTACTGTTATGAATCGTAATGTAAATATCTGAAATGCAGGATGTTTTTTCATTGTTACAAAAGGGTTGCAACCCACTGGTTGAGGACCGCTGATCTATCATATTAAACTAAACAAGTGGACTTTAAAAAAGAATCAACACCTGGATGAACTGGAGGATGTGATGAAACACAGAGAGCCAAATGCTGTGTGATCTCACACGTGGAATCAGAGAGAGCTCACCCCATGGAAGTAGAAGGTAGGATGGTGGCTGCAGGGAGAGAGCACAGGAGACCCTGGCTGGAGGGTACAACGTTTCAATGACAGGAGATGAACAAGCTCTGAAGACCCAACATACAGCACAGTGGCTACAGCTAACTGACAGGTGCTGTATATTTGAAATTTGCTAAGAGGGTAGATTTTAAGTGACCTCACCACAAATCAATCAATAAATACCCAAATAAATAAATGAATAAAAGTTCAAAAAGAAAAGGAAAATGGTAACGCTGTGAGGTAACAGACATGTTAATTAGCTTGATTGCAGTAATCATTTTACAGTGTATACACATATCAAAAGAGCAAGGTGTCTATCTTAAGCACGCACAATTTTTATTTGTTCCTGATACTACAATAAAGCTGGAAAAAAAAATTAAAGGAGTGAGCACATAGATGTGCTTACCAGAGTGCTTCTCAGTAACTGTGAGGTAGAGGTATTATCACTGTCACTGCCATCGTCACTACTGATGTTATCACGAATGTTTTTTGCTATGACTATGCACAAAGTCAACAGATAGGGACAACTGAGGCTCAGAGAAATTAAGTAACTTTCCCAAAGTCAAGTGACGGTGTAAGAATTGGAACCACAGAGTCTAACCTGGGAGCTACACATAAGCACCAGGCTCTACCAGGTAGATCTACAGTAATCTAGTTCAAGTGTATTATTATCTGGGCCAGTATATGAACCACTCACCCATTTAGATCAGTGCAATATATCCCTTTAAGATTTCCTAAATACACACACACATACACACACACACACACATGCTCACAGCTGTCCACATTAAAACACCATTTATAGTTCTAGGTACGCTTAGGACCCATAACAAATTACAATAGAGTCTTGGTGGGGTAAATGTCCTGGGTTTGGGAAGCAAAAACCAAAGACATTTAATAAAAAATCCTTTGAAGTATAAATCACAGACCTAATAGTATAAAATAATTCTCAGTGAAAAACATAACATGATTAGGATTCCAATTCATAACCATAAATTTCCTAATATTGCTGTTGTTGTTTCCAGCAGGGCAATGCTTTGTGGGCAAACTCCTGGAGGATTTTTCAAAGATGTTGTCTGATTAACAAACACTTTCTTTTTTTTTTTTTTTCTTAGTGCTTAGCTCAGGTCGTTTCTTGACCAGGTCTCAGAGAAGCAAAATAGAACACTTATTTCAGTAGGAACACATGTGGAACTTAAAAGCCTGCAAATTACTGTCGACATAGTGAATATTATTAAAAGGAGGAAAATGGTGCTGACTAAACCTGCGAGCAAACAGACTGTGCTGGACACCGCGCTGCGTCACCCACTGAGAATCGTAGCATTCGTTTTGCTTGTTCAGGATTTTTGTGACAGGTTCCAGGCTCACTAACAGCTTTCTCTCCACTCCCTTCTGCTTCAGGCCCGTTGATAACATATGCCAAGAAGACCTTCTCCCTGCTCAGTGACTCGGGAACAGACAAGGCTTGAGTCAGATTACAGAATAATTCCCACTTGTGCTCTTTGGTATTCTTTATTGAAAGTTCACTGAAGTAGAACTTTTTGCCAAATTAATTGGCAGGCCGTGCATCCATGGTTGACGCAAGCTGGTGTAAACAGCAGAATCCTGTTAATGACTGAGTAAGCCCCCATTTGCTTTAGGGATGATGGCACCCGCAGTTCACCCTCCTCACTCAGGGTCCTTGTCTAAATGATACAGACTAACTGGAGGTAGATGTGCGGCCATCTGAAGACCAGCGAATTTTTCATTAGTCACATAATGCTTTGGCCTGTTATTCACATATCCATTTATATTTATATGTTCATAAGTTCCTATTGAACATTCTTATGTCAAAACCAATGTGATAGTTTAAGGAGATGGGGGTGTAAGGAGGTGATTAGGTCATGAGGGTGGAGACCTTAGGAATGGGAAGAGTGTCCTTGTGAAAGGGACTCCAGAGAGACTCCTTCAACTCCTCCACCAAGGACAGACCCAGGAAGAAGAGCACGTCTATGAACCGCGAACTGGCCAATGCCTTGACCTTGGTTGGACTTCCCAGCCTCCAGAACCGTGAGGCATAAATGAGGAATGACCACTTGTTCTTCATAAGCCACCCAGTCCGTGGTGCTTTGCTACAGCAGCCCACAAGGCCTGAGACACAAAACCTCACTTTTATTCAAATATCTGCACAGACTTCTCAGCAAAGAGAAGAGCAGCCCTAGACAAGGGAACTCAAGTAGCCTAGGTGTGGCCAAAAAGAATTCCACGAAAATCCCATGAGGACCTCTCACCTGGATGCTGAATCACCATCACCAACAAATCGTCCTTCCCCAGAACTGAGAGAGTGGCTAGAATCTGATTATAGTGTTGAACAAATGAATAACAAATCAATCAATGTGCTATGCTTATATCATAAGGATATCAAAGAACCAAGGCTTTATAGTCATTAAAAGTCTCAAGGCAGGGATGTGCTACAAAAAATAATAATGCTTTTCCAAATCCACATTTATTTATATAGAAATCCATTGGTTTGTAAACAATATTATAAACACCTTGGTGGTTTCTTTTCTTTTTTTTTTTTTTGAGGTAGAGTCTGATTCTGTCACCCAAACTAGAGAGCCATGGCATCAGCCTATCTCACAGCAACTTCAAATTTCTGAGCTCAAGTGACCTTTCTGCCTCAGCCCCTAAGTAACTGGGACAACAGGCACCCACCACAATGCCTGACTAATTTTACTATTTTTAGTGCAGTCGGGTCTCACTCTTGCTCAGGCTGGTCTCATATTCCTGAACTCAAATGATCCTCCCACCTGGGCCTCCCGGAGTTCTAGGATTACAGGCATAAGCCACCATGCCTGGCCTTGTTTTTGCAATTTTTTAACCAAATGACATAGTATTGAGATAGTTCTTTCAGCTTTAAAGATTACCCTTGTGAATTTAGCTGCAAATTCCTTGGAGATCAAGTTGTTTTTAACTATACCTTTGATTCCTTTGATATCTGTGTCCACAGGACTCAGGCTCCTTGTGGAAGCTAAAAACATCATGGGGACAGGAAAGCACCACGGTGGGTTCTGTAAACCCACAAAACATGTAGGAAAATAAACCGATGGCATTGAGTTGTGGAACAAATAAGTCTATTTGAGAATATGTGCTTTTTCACAGACATTTATGATTCAAAATGATATCTCCTGTGTATAATAAAAATTCCACAAGAAATGACTAATTTTAGGTCAATCATCTAAAATGCACTTTCCTTATCCTTTGAAAATAGCTCCTTTTTTATGTGTAGGAGGGGTTTTTTCAAAGTCATGATGCTCTGTAAGATGCATATTTTACTCTTGATTCTTACTAAACATTAAGTGCAGAAAATATACAGTTTGAATATAGGGGAAATCTGGCTAGGTCTTTTCTATTACAACTTTTATACAATAGTTAGGCTTTGGATGGTGGCATATTAATACATCTGATAAAACTACATGGACCGCAAATGTTCCGTGCATAAGCATTTTGTTACCAATTCATAAGCAATCTGAAAGAATCTTTGCGTTCCTCACAATGTTTATCACAGTTCTTGGCAGGGAGTATTTGTTTATTAACATAAATGTATTAATTAGTTGGTTATAGGACTAAGACAAAGATTTTTGTTATGAAAAAAAACCCATACATTTCTATTAACTTATGACACAGAACAAAAGGCAAAGTCTTGTAGTCAGTGTTAATAAGGGCATCATATTGGGAAAAGGTAAGAGAGGCAAGGGGAAATGTGTAGATTAAAAACAGAGCCTTATTTTTTCTTTAACTTTGGACTTGAAGGCAGGCAGTCTAGATACCTCTGGTGAATCTGATATCTCAAACTCCTGCTTTTCAGTTTTGCCAGAACTCATGTGTGGCTTCATTCTCAAGAGTGCCTCATAGTAGCTATATGGCTGCTAGCGTTCCACCCTTTACACATACATTCCAGCCAGGATAAAGAAGAAAGGGCAGGAGTGCCTGTGAGTTAACCTCTTTATGTGTTTCTCAGGAAGTCTCACCAAATAACTTGTATTGACATCTCACTGGCCTGAACCTGTCATGTGGCAACCCTATCTTTAGTGGAGGATGGAAAACATAGACTTTTAGGTGGATATCTTGTTTTCCTCATCAAAATCATGTCTTGTCTTAGTAAGAAAGAAAGGTTGAAGAATTATTGGGTGGGCAACATCAGCTATTAATAGCTTATAAACTATTATAAGCATCAGTTTATCTTAATGTTTGAGGACAGACCTACAAGATTTTATTGGATCAGAAATGGAAGATAAGAATCTTACATGATCTCACTTAAGACTTTAAATTCATACAATCTATAGGTTTATTCTTCAATACTCTGAAAAATTAAACACCTGAATTCAGGGATTTTACCTAAAGGGTGGAAATGGAATAATGGAGCAGGTCAGATATTAATACTATCATTTCAGCTATTGAATAATGATAGATACTGAATGCTAAAATATTTAATAGTGGAGGTATTATATTAATAATACAGAAGATGCTGCTGGATTATGACATATTATGAACCACCTGATGAGCTTAAGTATGATTGTTTAAGCAAATCAAATAATGAGAATAATTTACAAGGACTGATTTTGAAAGTAGACATTATCACTTTCACATTATCATTATCACATTATCACAAATAATGATGGTGTAGGTGGTCTTGGGGATGACGATGATTGTGGTGGTAGGCGGGGTGATGAAGATGATGGTGTTGGTTTTGGTGGTAGTGTAGACGATAACTAACATAAAACTGGAGCCAAATATGCTCCTAGTCCTTTTCTAAGCACCTTACACCTTCCATCTCCATATATCCATTCTGTGCAACAGAGAAGTTAGTTGACTCCACTATATAAAGGAGTAAAGAGAATGAGTAACAACCCAAGGGCAGTTGATTAATTACAATATGAAGTTTGAACTGAGAGTCTGGCTCTAAATGTCCATATTATACTACATCTCTAAAGACATGAGGAAGGGGAGGCCCTGGAGGATGACGAAGATCTGTCTCTTAATCACAATCCACAGGTACTGTACTGCTGGCTTTATATCCATCTTGCTCTGCCCTCACCCAAAGACCCATCACTACTCCTCTGCCTTTTTCTGGTCCTAGAACAATGAGAAAACCCATGGAAGAGCCAAGTTCAGAATGCACCTTTGTGAGTATGTCCGTTACAAAACCACACACTTCAAGGGAGACAGAATATATGGAGAACTTTGTTCTGTGACCGAAATTGTTGAATAATAAAACCCCATTGATGATTTACAATAAGCAATAAACATATTTGGTCATTTTTCTAATCATATGCACAACTAAGGGTCTTCAAAATTTCATGGAAAATGCCTATTGTAAAACTTGTATTAAATTCACATTGTTTTGTGCCTAAATAAATTCATACCATCTTCATATGTCTGAATAGCATCTAGTTTGCTAGCACTAAGAAGGACATGGCATCAATTGTCAATGGACTCCATGGCTGCATTGGAAGTTGACTGTCAAATTACGTTCATTAGCTGTTCCATATGATCTATGTATTATCTCTGCTGAAAATGGAAGCCCCTCAGGCAGCCATCCTATAAATGTTTTTTATTGACGTACTAGTCTGTGTCTCTCTCTCCTTTTCTTTCACCCCTTCTAAAACCAGTGCCCCTTAGAAAACTATTTACATGGTCACCAGGCACCCTTTATTTTCTCAACCTGCCTCCTTATCATCTGCTCTCTCTGTCCCTTGGTATCAACTGAAATCTTTGCTTCTCTGTAGACAATTGAAGGAGAATTTTACTTTCTTCCACATCCAGGTTTCCACAAGTCATTGTCCTGGCTCCTCATGGTCTCTCCCTCACCCCTTGCACTACACACTGATGTAAAAACACCCCCTCCTTTGGGAGCTATGGCATCTGCTTGCCTCACTCAAGAGCCAGGGTGATTTTGTGAAATTCATAAATCAGATCACGTCACTCTTTGTCTAAAACCACCAAACGGCCCCCATTAAAGACAGAGTAAAATCCATGCCCTGAAATATTTATGTTCCGTTCTTATTTATTGCTACCCTCTAATTAACACTTGCACCTCCAGGCTGGTAGGTCACACTTCCATCTGCCTGGAACACATTTCTGGCACATAGCTTGCCTCTTGAAAGCTTTGGCCTAAGCATCATCGTGTCACAGAGGTCACCTTTTCCTGCCCTCACCTAATACTCTTTTTTCTACCCTGACTATATTTATCTTTGTAGCCCTCATGCCCCCTCATGATATGCATGAAATGAAGTATATCCGTGAATACGGGGGCATTTTAAATTTTGTTCCATGGTTGAATGGGCACAGTCACTCACACCTGTTATCTCAGCACAAGGAAGGCCAAGGCGGATGGATCGTTCAAGCTCAGGAGTTCAAGACCAGCCTGAGCAAGAGTGAGACCCCTACTCTACTAAAAATAGAAAAACTGAGACAAGATGATCACTTGAGCACAAGAGTTTGAGGTTGCTGAGAGGTATGATGCCATGGTACTCTACTCAGGGTGCAGAATGAGACTCTGTCTCAAAAAAAAAAAAAAAAAAATTCCTTCCATGGTAAATCTCCAGTGTCTTAAGTGTCAATCAACTATCAGTTAAATAAATTAAAGAAGAAATGGTTATCTTACCTCATTATTTTTTGGTCACTCATCCATGTTACATTTTACATTTGAAACTCTCTCCCTCTCGCTATATTATAATAAATTATTGCTATTATAATAAATATAATAAAATATTGCTATTTTCCATTCTTACAGGGTAGACTATGAACTCCTTAAAGGCAACAAGTTCATCCTGTTTCTCTCTGTCTCTTTTACACTTAGGGAAGACTTGACATGTGACAGACACTAAGGCAAACATTGTTGAACTGAATTATTGTCCTCTAAAACACTTTGTTCCATCCCTGTTTTACCAGTACCATTTTTCAGAGAAACAAAGGCACAGCAAGGTTCAGAGAATTCGCCAATTTAGAGAAGGGCTGAGCCACATTAAACTCAAGTATTGCTCCAAGTCTAGTTCTTTTTTTTTTTTTTCTTCCTCTTCTTTTAATCTTGTCTTTCCTACTAATGTCCTAACCTAATCTTGCACTGATATACACAGAAGCTTCCAGCATTATGCACATGCTGTGAAAAGTTATGTTTGAGACCTTGGGATCTTTAATTTTTCAAATGCTTGGAAGAAAAATATACTACTCTAATTATAGAATGCAGATGGCTCTTTGAAAACTTACAAACTATGTCATTTAACAAAGTAGAACAGAAGAGAATCATGGTTTTTCAAGTGACCTTATTTTCTTTGATACAATATTTGTGAGTCTCACTTCAAAAGGTGTAAACAGGCTGCCTAGACATTTTTGATTATAAGAATATCTCAAGTAAGCCCATTAAGCACTGGTTACAATAATTTTAACCATCAATTATAAAAGTAGGCCTTTCTAATTATAGGCAATGTTCAGCATTTGGGGCTGCATTATTGCTAGTTATATAAATTGCAGATCCAACCAAAGACAAATATACCCTAGCTGAATTTTACCCCACATTTCCAAATTTCCAATTATATTGTGATAGCATCAGCACTCCCCTCTGCAAAAACGTAAAACCTCATGACTTAAGTTGTCTACACAGAAACTTCTAGAAGCCAGGGGAAAATGAGAATAAGGACATGGCCCAGTAACAAAGACAAATTTTCTGAGGAACTCCTACAAACACAAGTAGCTATGACCAATGGGATACTTTCTTTCTTTTTTTTTTTTTGGCCAGGGCTGGGTTTGAACCCACCACCTCCAGTATATGGGGCTGGCGTCCTACTCTTAAGCCACAGGCACCACCCTGCAGCAAATCCCATTTCACCCACAAAGCATGGGACAGAGAAAGTGAGGAGAGTAAATAACTGAGTCAATTAATAACAAATTCCACAAATACTTATTGAGCAGTAAGTAAGGCAAGGGATCCCATATTTGTAATTCTAACTACTTAGAAGGCTAGGGTGGGAGGATTGCTTAACCTCAGGAGTTTGAGACCAGCCTGGACAATACAGCAAGACCCTGACTTCAAAACAAGTGAAAACCAAAAATCTCACCTTTACAAAATTTGTATTCTTAGTTGTAATTAGGTGATTATAAGGCCCACTCAAGAGGTTTTAAAAAATAAACTTGTCAACTATTTGACCCAGTGAAAGGACAACTTCTGTCTAAAGTATAATAGTGTTTCCCAAAATGTTGAATATGAAGTGACTTCGAATATTAAACTTAAAAAAAAAATTAATGTCTTTATTTTAGTACTGTGTATCTGAAAAATTGTGTTTCTCTGTTTAAGCCAGTGACATATCATATACTGTATCATATAATATAAATATGTACTTATCTGTATATAATAGATACTCACATATAAATTTATATACATATTTAAAAGAAAAAAGAAGAGTTTTCCCTTTAAGAAAAATAGTAAATAAATAAGAATAGAAATGATATGATACACAGATACAGCAATAATTTGAAAGGTAACATATAAATGGCCAAAAGTTTGCAAACACTGATCTACTCAGAAAGAGATTACAATGCACATGATTCCAAATTGCAGGTGTGCAAATGTTTGATATTAGAATGAATTACTTAACTCCAGAGAGTTTATTGTAACAAACACATAACTTCATATACACATATATTATACATGTATATATCTTCAAACAGTTGTATAATATTGGTTAGGGGTTAATATTCCAGGTGCTGCTGTAAGCATTTCACACATATCATTTAACTCACACAACAAAATTATAAAATAGATAAAATTACTGTTTTCATTTTGCAGTTTAAGAAACTGGCACCTTAAGAAAAAGTAATTAGAGTCATAAGAATTAGGAAAAAAGAGGTAAAACTATGTCTATTTCTTTTTTCTTTAATTTTTTTTTTTTTTTTTTTTTTTTGTAGTTTTTGGCAGGGGCTGAATTTGAACCCACCACCTTTAGCATATAGGACCAGCACCCTACTCCTTTGAGCCACAGGCCCCGCCTGAAACTATGTCTATTTTCAGATGACATATTTTTATATGTGGATAAACTAAACAAAATAATGGAAAATTTCTACGAAAGATAAAAAAACATGATAAAATAGCAGGTATAAAATCAGCATACTGAAACCAATAGATTTCACATGTCTAGCAGGTCCTCAAATTACGTTGTTTTGTTATAACATTGTTGACAGGGAAAAAATGGATTCCCAGCTGGGGCCACCATCTGTGTGGAGTCTGCACATTCTCCCCACATCTACGTGGGTTTTTTCTGGGTACTCCACTTTCCTCCCACACACAAAGCTGAACACGTTAGGTGAGTGGGTGTGTCTACGTGGTCCCAGTGTGAGTGTGCCGATGTGTGAAGACACCCTACGTACAATGGGGTGGAAGACTGGCCGGGACTGATGGCCCGTGTGGTCCCCAAGCTGCTGGGATGGCCTTTCTCCCCTCACCCTGAATGCAATAGCCAGGCAAATAAGTCTTTCTTGTTCATATTAATCTTTCTTAAAGGTATATATAGCTCGTGTTCCTTTCAGTGTGTTGTATTAGAAGCATTTTGGTCTTTATTTAGAAATTGGGTGATTTTTGTGACCGGAAGTGTGCTATAGGGACTTCACTCTCGTTTATATCAGTCCATGGTCAAGGTGTTTAATTATACATTGTTTCATTTAAAGTCACAGCTTCCAAAAACCTATCCATGATGTTAAGTGAGGACTGACTTCAAACAGACATGAAGATATAGTCAGAGAGAAGGAAAATAAAAACGAATAAAATACTATGTGTAAACTTAACAAGAAATGTTCAGAAACTATCAAGAAAACTGTACAATACTCCTGGGGGACATGAAAACTTACTTGAACCAACAGAAAGACATGGTATCACAGGAAGAAAATGGCATCATAAAAATGTCAGTTCTCTGTCATTTAATTTATAAATTTAACAGCATCCCAGTAAAAATACAAGAGCATTTTTGGAAGTAGACAGGTTTATTATAAAGGTTTTTGGCTCAACAAAAAAAAGCAATGACAGGAGAACCCTTGAAAAAAAGAATAATGTTTCAGTGGGGAATGCTAGTCCTACCAGATATCAAAGTATATGGAAAGCCTCTAAAATAAAATGGTGTGATATTGGTACCTGGATGGAGGTACAGAGCAGTGAACTAGAAGAGAAATCCAGAAATAGATCCAATTGTAAAGGTAAATTTAGTATCCAACTAATTTAGAATTGCAACTCAAATATAGACATTTTAAAAAGTGATGTTCAAATAACTAGATTGTTACGTGGAAAAATACAAAGTTAGATATAATTCTCACATTGTACATAAAGATATTTCCAAATGACCAAAGTTTAACACATAGTGAGAAAAAAATACAGAATATCAATATTGGAAGAAAACATTGATAAATGTCTCTGTCACGTGCATCTGTAGAAAGTTTTCCCAACTATAATTCAAACCTTGGATGCAAAAAAGGAAATGACTCGTGAATTTGACTCCTTAAAAATAAACTCTTACGCTATAAGCAAAGAAAAAATTTAAATTATAAAACACAAAAAGCATGTGCAACTTATATGAAAGTATTAATATCCTTCAGATAGAAAGAGACTCAAAAAAAAAAAAATAATAATTCAACGTTCCTTCCAGAAAAATAAGCAATGGATATGAACAGATGGTTCATAGGAAAAATGCAAATAGACCTTCAACATATTCATAATAAATGGTGTTCAACCTTGACTCATAAACAAGATGCGAGTTAAAATCACTGGGGAAGGAAAGAATCGATAGCAGATCATGACTTCCTCTCACTTTGGGGAGAATTTACCACAAATGGATTTCCTTTTAAAGGGAGATGCACCTGGCTTGTCTTGACTGCTCATCCTCAGCAATCTAGAATTTACAAATGCGTGCAGCAGAGCTAGCTGGAGAATGGAATAGCTGCAGAACGGAAGCTGGGTTGTGTAGTCTGTCTCTGCACGACTAACAGGGTACAAAAAAACCAGGCAGCCTCCTCTGAGCTGACTTGTATCCCATACCTTGATAGGACTCACCTTATGCTGACATGTTCCAATGTGAAAAAGAGAATTATTTTTTGAAAGCTACATCTGATGGGTTGGGGGTCCTTTCTTTATTTTTTGAATCATTACTGTTGTCTGGTGTTAGGTAAGATCTATGGCTGGCTTGAGCTGCTCTGACAACTGACATTTTGTGGTAAATGAGATACCATTGCCCACCTATCAGGGTGACAACAAGAATCTGTTGGTGTCGCTGTGGGGAGGCAACAGGTTTCCACACTGCTGGTTGGAAAACAAAATGGTGTGTGGAATTTAGCAGCATGGAACACAGTTACCTACACATCTTCCCATCAGTCTAGCGTTCCCTCTTCTGGGAATTTATCCAAAAGATATGGCAGCAAAAAAAAATTTTAATGCATCTGTACAAAGCTATTAATTGCAGATCTATCGGGTACAGCAGAGGATTGGAAACAACCCACATGTTCATCAGTAGACGACTTAAATAAATAATGGGACATCACCCCCTGGGCTTTGCAACTGTTTTATAAGGGTATCTTCATGTGCTGCCTGGAGTGATTTCCACAACATATAGGTAAGTGAAAAAGCATATGGCGTACCCACATTTTATGTAAGAAATGAGCATTCTATAAATGGATATACACATTTGCTTACTGTCTAAGTCATCATGGAAAGGACAAAGAAAACTGAAAGGTCATCCATTGGGCGGAGAAAGAAACAGGGCCAGAGGCAGGGGCAGTAGCTAAGCTTTCCTCACTTGTTCACGATGTAAGTTTCACATTCATAAAACAAAAATAAAACGAATTTTTTTTTTTTTTTTTTTAGAGTGATCCTTAAAATGAGAGTGAAGTAAAACAAATCAGTCTAATGGGTATTGATGGGTGGCTTAACCACACAGAGAGAAATTATTTTAAGTGACTTTAAAACACAGTAATTTGACTGTATATTCCCCTTAGGGGATACAGTATAAGGGAAAAACCATTTCAGTAATAGTAATGGTATCATTTTTATTGATACCTATATACTTACTCATACATATATGACTAATCATATATATGCAAATGATCATAGTATTATTATTCTGGCATACAGATGCAAATATGCACATATGGTTAATCACATGTACAACTATATACAAACATGTTTAAAAATAAACATCACTCCTAGACACCTAATAGACCACATGATGACTATAGTTAATAATAAATATATACTTGAATTTTGCTAAGATAATAGATCTCAAGTGCTCTCACCACGCACACAAACATTAGGTAACTATGTGAGGCCGACAGAGGTGTTAATTAGCCTGACTATGGTAATCATTTCACAATACCTACATCTCTTAAAGCATCACATTGTATACTCTATAAATATATGCAATATTTATGTGTCACTCTTAGTTCAATAAAAATGAAAATATTAAAGTAGGCAATTAGGGTAATAAAATTAGAAACCAAGATTTTTCAGCATAACAGTAAAGAAATTCAAATGTAAAAATAAGAAATTAAGTAACAACCATGTAACTATAAATGCAAATTGATAATAGCAGTATAGATTCACGGTGTATTCTTTTTTTCTTAATAAACAAGCTTGTTTTCCATGTCTGCCTACTAAAAAGGCTGAAAGACAAAGACCAGCCTTATGTTACTAAGTAACTCCAGTCCCTAGATTGAGCTAAAGCTCTAGATGCCATTTTCCCCTGAGAAGAACCAAGGCTTTGGGGGAGAAATGGGAGAATCGGCAAATTTGTGACAGGAGACAGACAAAATCCAGGGCAAATTAAGAGCATCCCATAATGCCAGAAATCAAGAAAGCCATGAGACCTGAAATTATGTCGGAAAGGCAGAGGATGCAGGAGCCAAGTTGAAGGAGGTTCCCTTGGCCAAAGACAAAAGGAATTAAAGCCCAAAACAACAATAATGAGACAATGGATTGAAAAACAAAAGTGTCAAAGTGCATTCTTTACCCCCAGAGTCTCCCCTTATCTGAGGGGATATGCAGGAAGGCCCCAGGAATTAACCACAGACAGCACCAACCCTTCTCTGTACTGTTCTTTCATCCCATCCCCAGGACAGCTCCCCAGTACTCCCGGTGGGGGCTGGAGGCCTGGACAGCAGCTGGCTGGGCCAGACAGAGGATGAAGTACGCCCGCTGGGGAGGAAGCTGGACGGAGCAAGATTCCATCACGCTACTCAGAATGGAGCGCGCCTTAGGAATTTATGAGTCAGTACGAATGATTTATGTCTGGAAATTTTCATTTAATATTTCAGACTGAGGTTTAATGGGTAACTGAAAGGCAGAAAGCAAAAGCACACATCAAATTGGGGGGGGGGGGGGGGTTCTGCAAAGTTACAGACCAAACAGGCCAAACCAGGAATCTGCATGGGTCAGCTTTGTGGAACTCTGGAAAATACGGGAAGAGAGAACAAGCATTTTTCCTGGCAGCTGGGTGTGAACCGAGTCTGAGTGACAGTATAGAAGATCAGGAAAGTTCCAGGTAAAGCATGTAGGTGTGGCAGGTTAGACAATTCACAACTTGTCAACGCCTACTGCAATGGTGGGTCAGGGGCTACTAAGGGCAGGAGGTGACAAGCTGATGAGAAACTCTGACCAATGGATGGATGGGGCTGAGTAGACACAAGCCCTCTGAGCAACCACCAACCCCAGTGCAGGGCACGGGCCTCCTGACAGTCACTACAGGCAGCATCTGGCACTGCGATGACCTTGGAAGGATCCTTGAGGCCGGAGAAGAGACTTCACTTGACTTAGCCAAACAATCGAAGGACACAGTGACTTATTCAATGATACCACAGGGTGCAATCATCGACTTCCAGGATGGCAATTTTATAGAACAATCTATTAATAGTTTCTCCAACAAATAAATTGCAAGGGTGGGAGGTGGGGACAGGGAGGTGAACTTGTACATTAAAAGAGACTTAAGAGAAACATCAATCAAATGCCATGTGGGAACCTTGTTTGGATCTTGAGTTGAAAAAGGAAAAATTATCTCAAAAGATAATTCTGATAGGATACATTCAAGACAGTTTAAACACTCATTTGGCGGTTGATAAAATTGAAGAATTGCTCCTTTGGGGTGCTATGGTAATGCTAAATTTTAGAGGTATGTAAGGAAGTGCTGACAGCTGAAAATAATACGATGTCCAGGGTTGGTTTCAAGAAAAGCCACATGTGACTATGAGTTGACAACTGCTGACTTTGGTTAATAAACTCACAGGGGATTCGTTAGACGATTCTCTGTATTTCTGTGTTTGAAATTTTCTGTAATAAATGTAATAAAATCCAAGTATATACAGACAGGATGCTGCTCTTCTGAAAAAAACACAGCCTGGTTCTCTGTTCCCCGTCATCACTACAGTCGCCATCCTGGTTCAAGCTCCATTTACCTCTCATCTGCTCAAGAGCAGATTCTTTTTTTTCTTTTCTTTTTTTTTTTTTAAAGCAAGAACTCAACTTTATTGCGTCAAGCAGCCGCTTATATAGAGCGTGGAGAAGGGGCAGGGAAAGAAGGTGGGGGATGAGGTGCGTGACAGGGTCGGGCCAGTGGCATGGTACCACGTTGGTTGTATCTAGGTAGAGGCAGTTTCAGGCCGGGCCTTGCTGAGTCATTGCTACTCAGAAGTAGCTCAATGGATCTACTTCTAGTCAGGCTCGGGAAGTTGCACTAGGCCTCAGGCACATGACAGGGCCCAACAATTCCCTCTTTTGTTTTTTGTATGGTGGAAAAACATAGCCCCTGTCTTAGGTTGCCTGGCAAGAGCAGATTCTTAACTGGTCTTCTCATTTCTTTTCTCCTTAAACCAGATTTTCCCCCAACGACCATCTATTTTAACACTTCCAGAGTGACAAGGGTGATCTCAAAATGCAAGTCAGGCTGAATCATTCTCTAGCCAGCCAACCATCTCTGCTTCCTTCGCTTTGGACAAAGCCCAGCACCTGTGCTGTGGTTTATAAAACCCTACTCAGTTTTCTCTTTGCCTACTTTCTTTTAAAATTTTATCTGAAAGAGTAAGATCATTCAGAAAAATATAGAAGAAAAATCGTAACCAAAGACTGGTAGGACATTCCATACACCCAGATTTACAGACATTAACGTTTTACCATGGCTGGTTCAAATTTTTAAACGTAATAGCTTTCTTGAGTTTTATAACTCATACACCAAAAAATTCATTATTGAATATACTGAAAAGCATCTGCCAATGCTTTTCAGTATATTTAAGGAATTGTGCAACTGTCATCAAGTCAAATTCAAAACATTTGTTTTTGCTGCAAAAAGACACCCACTAACAATCACTACCCACTTATCCCTAACTGCCCCCCACCCACCCCCCAATTCCTGAGAATCATTGATCTAATTTCTACCAACATAGATTTTGCCTATTCTGGGTATTTCATGTAAATGCAATTACACAACATGTGCTCTTATGTGACTGACCTCTTTTACGTACTGTAAGTTCAGGGCTCATTCATGTTGCAGCCTGTATCAATACTTCATTTCTTGTTATAAATAATATTCCATTGTATAGTTTTACCATATTTTATTTGTAAGTTCAGTTCATCAGTGGATGGACATTTGTGTTGTTTCCATTTTTTGGATTATTATGATTAATGCTTTAGAGAGCATCATGAAAAGACACAAAATTTCAGTTAAATAGGATGAATAAATTCAAGAGGCCTTACACAAAGCATGGTTATTACAGTTAATAACCATATACTGTATTCTAGAAAATTTTGGTAAAAGGGCAGCTTTTAAGTGACCCCACCACACACTCAAAAATGTTTGTGAGTAATGCTCATGTTTCTTATCTTGATTTAGGCATCCTACAGCGTATATACATAGTTCAAAACATGTACATGATAAATACCTACAATTGTTGTCAATTTAAATAAATAAAAAATATTTTTAAAAACCCTAAGGACATTTTCTTCATACCAATAACACACACACATACATTTCTTTACTACCATCTAATACCTGGGCCATATTAAAATTTTCACTTTTGTTTCAAGGTCATTTTTTTTAGTAGATTTTCTAAAACCTGGAACAAGTCAAGGATGAAAGTTTGCATCTGATTACATCTCCCTCAATTTCAAATAGGCATTCACCACCTTTCTTCTTTTTAGAATAATACTGAAGAGATTGGATCAATCTTTCTATAATGATTTTGAGTATTTGCTTATTTGATTTTTTTTTTCTTGCATTTATAGTGCTGTCAGCTCCCGAGGACCACGGCTTTGCCTGTTTTGCTCCTTGATGAATCCTGGCACACAGGTGATACTCCATAAATACAGTAGAACTTCTGTAAGATGACCACCCAAGGACTGCCACAAACATATGGAGTTTGTTGACATAAGGAACTAAGTCTACTGTCCTGATTATATACATATGGTGCATGTCCAGTCTATGAAAATTAGGTCAACTTAATACGTAGAGAGGGAGTCAACTATGGAGGTTCTGCTATAATTCTTAAACGAGTAAATGAATGAATTTCTCTAAGACGGGTATAGACGAAATGGGATGGAAACACAGAGGGGGTCATTTTATATAGGTCTCCTTTAAAAGTATCGAAGGTGCTGAAGACTATAGAGTATAAAGACTTTTTAAATCTACTCTGGATTTAGAAGAAGTATTTCAAAGAGAAATGATTCATACGGAAATGGCCCCATTGATAATACGCATATATCCGGGGCTTTGTTTATATTAAATTTCAGGGTCATCTTCTTCTTTGATACTCAATTGGTCTTTTCATTTTTCTGGAATCTCTCCTACATAGTATTCATCTTCCAAAAGAAATAATGAAAATTTTGGCACGATGCCAAGGATGCAAATCTTTTGGCTTTAAAATAAATCCCTTTGTTTCCAAGGTCCATTTGGCTTTAAAATAAATCCCATTGTTTCAAAGGCATAACTTCTAGCTACAGTTTTCCTCCTGGAACTTACTTAAACTATCTCCTTCAGCTTAGAATCACTTAGGCAAAATGAATCTATTAGGAAGAATTGGAAGGCTGAGTGTACTCACACTACTTTATAAGCTATCCAGCCTTCTACCTCCTGACAGAGCCCATTTCCCTAATGTTAAAATTTAATACAACCATTTCTCCTTTTCTCAGTTTAGTGTTTAAAAATGCAAGCATTCTTACATCTAAGCTCTTATTAAACCATCCCTTGCAGCTTCAAATGCTTTTATATAAACCCTGGAACTTTTTTTTTTCTTTGAGAATATTGGGATCACTGTTACCCTTCAATTTTGTCATCGAGAATAAAATGCAAAGACCTTGTAATAATTTCCAGTTTAAGTTATATACTGAGTTGAGCTGTGTGAACCTCTCTTAAAGGAAGGCATTGAATAGGAAATGGTAAAGGAAGTTAACGTGGCTTAAGAACGTTCTTTCTCAAAGCTTTATAAAGTGGCTATAGATTGATTACTTCACTAGAGACCCCGCTAAGGAAAATAGACTGGGGATGTGAATGGGTTTTGATGCCAATGGTCTTTTCATCCCCACTGGACAAATGTGTTTTGTTGGTTAGTTTATTTTTCTGCCCATCATTCATTCTCTGTTCTTAAGTAATAGTTCAACTTTTGCCCTAAGAACTTTTGCCTTAAGGAAAGAAATTCTCCTTAATTTAATGTATAAAGTTTATGTGGGATTGAGTCAATTTACTTTGCTCCTGGGGGAGTCATATGACTAAAGCAAGAGCAATGAAAGCATTTTTTTTTTTTTTTTCAATCTGGATACCACCTTTGGTTCAGGAATGTACACGTATAAGACCAATAAGATATAATCTTAAGATTTTGATGAAATCATTGTAAACTAAAAAGGAAATTCTCTTTAGAGTGGCTTCTCATTTGCTAGTCTTAATAGGATATGTCTGGAACTGCTGGAGGACATTTAGCTACAAAGAATCAAAAATTTGACTAAAGCCAAAATAGGCAAAAGTCAAGACAAGAGACACAGACAGAACCCTAATGACACCATCTGAGGACCTAGATTTAGCCATGCCTGAAGGTTGACCTGAACTTTTCTGTTATATTAGCCAAGAAATTATTTCTTACTGAAGACAATTAGAGTCGAAGTTTCGTCTTTTGGAACTGCCCAAATATCTAACATGGCTGTTTCATTATCACTGGCTCAGCTGCTGGAATTCAGAAACAGGCAGGCTATTCTCATCTTAAGAGCTCAAAGCAAGAATTCTCATGGTGTTCATCCAGAACCAAGGGATTTTTCAGAAAAATCCACTAAGAATTTAGTCTTTTTTTTTTCAATTAATTTATTTTTATTGTTAAATCATAGCTGTGTACATTAGTGCAATCAAGGGGTACAATGTGCTGCTTTCATATACAATCTGAAGTATTCTCATCAAACTGTTCAGGGTAGCCTTCATGGCATTTTCTTAGTTACTGTATGTAGGCATTTGTATTCTGCATTTAGTAAGTTTCACCCATTCCAAGATGCACCATAGATGTGGCCCCACCTATTACCCTCCCTCCAGCTAAACCTCCCCCCTCCCTTCCCCTTCCTTGGCCCTTTCCCCATAGTCTTGTGCTATAGTTGGGTTATAGCCTTCATGTGAAAGCTATAATTTAGCTTCGTAATAGGGCTGAGTACATTGGATACTTTTTCTTCCATTCCTGAGATACTTTGCTAAGAAGAATATGTTCCAGCTCCATCCATGTAAACATGAAAGAGGTAAAGTCTCCATCTTTCTTTAAGGCTGCATAATATTCCATGGTATA
>CAUYPK010009312.1:0-70173 GCA_963574355.1 Loris lydekkerianus
TGGCCTTAGCGTGCCCCACTGCTTTGTATAGGAATTGTGCATGCCCTGTGCACGTGTGCTGTGCTGTGATTGGCTGTGCCACATTATAAGAGTGGTGCTGGGGAGGACAAAGGGGAGAGAAGAATCACCTGGGATGAAAAGAATGCTGTGCTCCGAGCTGTCCTGCAATAAAGTCTTGTGAAGCCTTCGTTGGTGTCCTCGTCTCTGCTGGTCAGCGGCGCGGCAACACCGACAGGTTTATTTGATGTTTTTTTTTTTTGTTTTTTTTTTTTACATTTTATTGTAGTAAGAAAATAATATGAGACCTACTCTTTTAGATTTTTATGTGTAAAAACAGTATTTTTACTTATAGGGATAATGTAGTAGAGAAAAACTCTAGAATTTATTTCATCTTGCCTTGAAATTTTATACCTGTTGATTAGCAATTCTCTATTCCCCCCCAGCTTCTGACAAACACAATTTTACTCTTTATTGGACACCTACTATATGTCAGGATCCAGAATTTTGGAAAATTGGAAAAAAAAAAACCTTGAGTAGTTAATAGGCAATTTGAAGCAAGTACATTCATTTCATATAGGAATTGAAAAGTCTGACCAGTAATGTGTGCTTTATTATACCTATCTCATCTGCCATGCCCACATACCAAATTAAAAATTGTCAGAAATTGATAATGAAAAAATGAATTCCAGGATGTGTTTTTTACCTCCAATGCTAGAAGTTATCATGCAGTTTGGGATTTAGAAGACATGTATCATGTTACATGTAGTGGAAACATGTTCAGACTTGTAAGATCTTAGAGATAGAAGGAATCAGCCAGGTGTGGCAGTGCATGACTGCAGTCCCAACTACTCAAGAGGGTGAGGCAGAAGGATCACTTGAGTCCAGGCGTTTAAGACTGTAGTGTGCTACGTTTGGGCCCATTGAATAGTCACTGCATTCCAGCCTGGGCAGCATAGCAAGACCTTACCTTGAGAGAGACAAAAAAAAAAAAAAAAAAGAAGAAGAAGAAGAAGAAATCTGACTATCATCGAGTTTAAATTTCTAACTAATCCAAACTACTTTGTGCATTATCCTTGCAGCTGGTCATCAGATAACTATACTGAGACTTCATAACAGATCCTCACTACTTGTAAGACAAGTCCTTTTGCTAGTTGTCAAACTTGCAAATTCGCCCTTCCCTTAGCTTCAGTGAAATCTATCATTCATGCTGTTATGATATTTTTCTGGATAATCATTCTAATTCTCCTTTGATTGCACTTTTGCCCTTATTCGGGGTTACGATCTGGTCCCTCTCCCTTCAAAATCTACACACTGTCTATAATTAGATTCTGTGACTCCCATGGAGTCCCCTTCAAATTCCAATGTATATAGCACCATCATTCTTTCGAGATTCAGATGTGCATATTTCACGGGCCTCTGAATGGCACAATTTATAAGTTCTGAAGCCTTTAAAACTCAATGTGTTCAAAGATATTGTATCATTTTATATCACAGTCAAGGTCATTCCTCTGTGGCTACTATCTCAGAGAATAACATTGACAGGCTTTCAGTTGTTTAAGCCAGAAATACTGACATTACCCTTAGTAACTACCCCCCATTTTTTTAATCCTTGCTTGCTTCCAATAGTAAAGTCCTGGGGTGTGGCACCTGTGGCTCAAAGGAATAGGGCTCCGGCCCCATATGCCAGAGATGGCAGGTTCAAAACCAGCCCCAGCCAAAAAACTGCAAAAAAAAAAAAAAAAAAAAATAGTAAAGTCCTAGGGCTTCTACTTCCTAAATAGCTTTCATGCAAAGTCTAAAGACGCCATAGTGAACAGGTCTTAAGAAATCTCTCTTGCGGAGGCTTCCTGGCTGTGAATCACTCATGGCTCTATGTCCTATTACTATACCTTAACCTCTCTGTTGGTTGTGTCCTTATTGTAAAATGGGGCCAAAAATAATTAAATATACTTACTTTAAGGGATCCTCATGGGTTATTAAATTTAAAATTCTTGGAACAGTTGTGATAGATAATAAGCACTTTATGAGTCTTAACTATCTGTTTGATTTTTTTTTTTTTCTCCTTTCAATTCCGATTGAAATTTTTCTAGATAAATCCTTCATCATTTCTCAAGTGCTACATTACAGTAACTCCTCACTGATCTCCACATTTTTGGTCTGGCTCTTTTCATTTGATCTTTATACTAAAGACAAAATATGTTTATTGCATTATGATGATGCATCTATGATCCTTTGGGTCTCTGGTCGTATGAATTTTTTTCAAGTTAAAGCTCCTTCACATAGCTGCACCTGCTCTGAACGATTTATCCTCTAATTACCTCTCCAGCTTCTCTTTGCACCATCTCTTCCCTCGCTTACCAGATTGCCTTTCCTAGAACCATTTTTGTTCTTTCTTATACCTGGGTTCACTATTTTCCTTCTTGGAATACTCTCACACCTTACCAACCCTCCATGCAGTATTTCTACTTTGGCCAATTATGTTACTGTACTATGTGTTTCAATTCTACCCAATTATTACTTATTGTAGTATCTTTGCCATGGAGTATAACTGATAATTTTCTTGTCTGTGAAATATCCCTAGATATATTATAATATATAATAAGGCAAAGATAGAGTGGCAAGTATATAGTTATGCTTATTAAACACCAGTTTAATGAATGAATACATTTATAGAGTACCAAATGAATACATTTATCTAAAAGTTGCCACCCTGTACTATCTGTTCTAATTTTCTGCCTCCGAAAAAAATTAAAAAAAACCCAAAAAACAAAAGTATACTCTTACTTTTTATGTTATAGTAATCTCCATCTTTGAAGACAAGATTTGACCTGTCTAATTTTCTTCTTTAGTATAAAGTTCTCCAGTTCATTTAATAATTCTGTCAATCTCCAATATCTCAATATTCTAATTGTCATACTGTAGGTGAATTTCAAAGTGAAAGAAAATACAGTGTCCCAGTTTTGGCAAAGCCATGATAAAATATCAAGAATGTAGATACTCTGCTTATATGAGAATTGGCACTCTATGCATTGTTTACAGAATATATGTTTTTTTATTTTATTCTTTTTTAATGAATACATTTCAATGAATACTTATCTTCCAGAGAGTTACTTTGGTAGATACAAGAACTCTACACCTGCGCTAAATGGCCTCATTCCTCCTCCCTAGGTAAGCCTTTCATCAGATATATACTGTGGTCCTAAGTGCACTTTGTGGAAAACGTTAAGTCAACAGGTTCCCAGTAGCTTTTATTTTAATGAAGAATATGCATAATCCAATAAAATTTGGAAATACTTAATTAAAATAGCTTTGTACCGCAAGAATTCTCAAGGCTTTTAATATATTAATGAGCACTGAGAATATCTGAGAGAGTGGATAAAATGCACAGCTTTCCCACAGGTTTATGGCCTTGGAACCCTTTTTGTGTAAAGTACAGCCTGGGACTAGTACAAAACCAGATTGGGAATTTTTTTTTTTCCCTAAGAAATAGATGTCATAGAAAACATTAAAATACTGTATAAAACTTAGTTAATTAACTTCTTTCATGACCTTATTAAAAAATATTTTAATGCTCCATTTGCCCAAAAGAGAATATAAACCATATAGTCTCTCCTTAAAAAATATCTTTAAAGTTTAGACTCACTTAGAATTCCAACTAATCTCTTTTTCCTTCAAGCATTCTTCTTCCAGAATACACTGGCTTTTTAGTATGTATTTTTTTTTTTTTTTTCATCTTAAATCAATTGGATCACTCTAGTAAACACCCTGCAACTGTTTGATTTGATGTATTTAATTTTGGTTTCCTGCTTCCTCTGGACAGGGTCTCTGTAAAACTCATGTGTGAAAGCCCTAACCCCCAATGTGATAGTATTTGGAAATAGAGTCTAAAAGGCGATTAAGTTGAAATGAGGTTATAATGGTGGGGACCCGATTAGATGGGATTAGGGTCCTTATAAAAAGAGACACCAGAAAGCTCACTCTCTCCATGTCATGAGGACCAGAGAAGGCAGTTGCTACAAGCTGGGAAGAAAGCCCACACCAGAAGCAAAATCATGCGGGGACCTTACTCTTGGATTTTTCCTACCTTGAGAGTATAAGAAAATAGATTTCTGTTGTTTAAAGATTCTGGTATTTTGTTACGGCAGTCCACCTTGTAGAACTACCTAATTAATTCCCACCTCAGTCATCCTCCAACATTCCCTCCGTTATCTAAAATCAAGTGACTATCACCCTAAAGGGGCAAAGCCAAGCCCAAGAAATTGGATAATACGTACATGTTTTAATCTTAGGGAATTGCTGTCATATGGTTCCTCCATTCTTTCCAGTGGAATAGCTTTCTTAACCAACACAAAATCTCAGAGCTCACGTCTGACCTCATTTTATGCATTTTTATGCCTTTTTATAAAACAAACAATAATCAGTATAGGAAGTCTAAAATTCATTCTAACACCATAATTAATTCCATGGATCTTGCAAAGAAATGACTTCAATAGGATGAGCCAAGGTCTGTGTTTGGTCCTCCTGTCACCCCTTACCCTGGGAACTCCTATTCCTTGTCTGAGGGTCCTCTGGTCCAGAAAACAGACAAGTGGATAACATCACAGCCCTGGGACTTATCAGGATCTTGTCAACTCAGATAATGAGACTCTCCACATTCCAAGGTGCTCTCAGTGATTTGTTATGATTTTAAAATGCCTTACACAGTCGAAACAATGGGCCTAATCTTTTCCAAGAGAAGGGGAATGTTCTAGAGAGAGAGAATCAGCTTCCCACTTACAGTATCAGGTTCTAATCATTTTAATTATTCATTTTCCTTTATTTCAGATGAATTTGACATTTGCTTTATTATTGGAGAGATGAAAATATATTGAGTCTTTGATTTAAAAATAAAATAAAACTCTCTATGCATCTCAGAAATGAATACATTGTGTCATTTGTAATGTAGAAATTGTTATCTGCACAGGTACATGCTTTTCTTTCTTTTTTTTTTTTTATTAAATCATAGCTGTGCACATTAATGTGATCATGGGGCCCCATACACTGGCTTTATAGACCGTTTGACACATTTGGGCAAAGAGAGAACATCCCTTACATCAACATTTCCCAAAGAAGTTCTATAGAGAATCAGCTTTGCAGGATTTGATAGGTTTTAAAGTAAGGAAGAGTATAGTGGTTGAAAACGTTTAGAAAACTCAGGGTTAAACAAAGTTAAATGGATTCCCTGACTGTAATATTTTTGATATCCTCTAGGTCAGTGGTTCTCAACCTTCCTAATGCCATGGCCCTTAAATACAGTTCCTGTGGGTTGGGTTGAGAACCGCTGCTCTAGGTGATAAATTGCCTTGTGTGTTTCCAAAGGGGATATATCATACACAACATTTTCTGAGTTTAATTTGGTCATGTAAGACTCTTCTGTTGCTGCTTCTTTCCTTTCCCAGAGAGCATCCTTTATTATTATCACACAGCATATTTTAGAAAATACTTTTTACGTGCGGCACCTGTGGCATAGTGGTTAGGATGGTGGTCCCATATACTGAGGGTGGCAGGTTCAAACCCGGCCCCTGCCAACTGCAACAAAAAATAGCTGGGTGCCTGTAGTCCCAGCTGCTTGGAAGGCTGAGGCAAGACAATTGCCTAAGCCCAGGAGTTTGAGGTTGCTGTTAACTGGTAAATGATGGCACTGTACTGAGGGCGATAAAGTGAGACTTTGTCTCAAAAAAAAAAAAAAAAGTACTCTTTATGTAAAGGTATGAGTCTTTCATGTAGCAAGATTGTGTAATGTCGCTATTTGTTTTTAATTAATTATTATGTTAAAGATCACTTCACCTTACATCCTAAGTAAATATCAAATGCAAATTTTGAGTTCCTGTACAAAGTCATCAACCTAAGCAGTGGTTCTCAACCCGTGGATCGAGACCCCTTTGGGGGTCTAACGACCCTTTCACAGGGGTCGCCTAAATACATCCTGCATAGCAGATATTTACATTATGATTCATAACAATAGCAAAATCAGTTATGAAGTAGCAACAAAAATAATTTTATGGTTGGGGGTCACTACAACATGATGAACTGTATTAAAGGGTCACAGCATTAGAAAAGGTGAGAACCACGGAAAGGGATGTAAGTGTGTGTGCTTTATGTCAGTGGTTCTTAAAATGTGGTTCATGTATCAGCAGCCTCAACATCACCTGAGGATTTATTAGAAAAGAACATTCTTGGACCCTATTCTGGACTTGCTGAATCAGACATCCTGGGGGGGGGGCCCACAAATCTGTTTTTAAAACCTTTCAAGTAATTGTGATATGTGCTAACATCTGAGAACTACTGATCTTGCAAATTAGAATCAGAATGGAAACTCAGATCTTAACTGAGTAGGATGGGCAGTGTTTTGAAACTGGATTTTACCCCTGGAACAGTGCAAGGGAAGGAGAGTAGCAAGCTCGGAGAGCATCATATTAAGGGAGAAGGGTGCCTGCCCGAGGGGCTCCACAGGTGGACGCAAACACTGGTCCCGTGGGACACTCTGGGTAATGAAGGAATAGAGATCAAGTGGCTGAAATTGCCAGGCGGAAATCAAGTGGCTGGTGATGTGGGCAAGTGAAAAAGTGTTCAGTGTTAGAGGAACCAGGACACTAAAGATATATCAAGAAGGGAGAAACTCAGAACTCTGGGGAACAAAACGAGATGCAGGTACAGAATTTTGTTATGGGCACAGGCCTGAGGCATGTTGACATATGGTGGGCACTAGGACTGAGTAAAATTAAAACTCAGTTTCAATGATGGGTAACCCAAAAGTTTCTGAACTCAAACTGTTTATGCTCTTTGGAATTAAAGGCAATTAAAGGTTGTGTAGCATGGGGTGTGGCAAATACATCTTCAGGAGAAGCCATGTATCTTCAGAAATTAGAGAGGTACAGAGGTGAGGAGCTTGACAAAAACCTAGACAGGTTCTTTCCACAGAGCCTTGGATTCTGCAGTTCAGCAGTTCATTACCAACGCCGCTTGCCTGCTGTGGGCCTGTAGGGCAGTGACTCTGCTTCTGCTTTCTTCTCCCTTCTGCCTGCCTCTCCGTAAAGCTTTAATAGCTTCACCCCATGAACGATCCTGCTCCCAGTTTTTCATCAAGCAGGGACTTAAGGATTGAGTAACTTTCACGGTTCTTATTGCTGTACTTACAGATGTCCCCTTGGAAGCATGACGCCAATATTAAGTTCCAGGTGTGGTTTGACAAGCAAAGTGTAGATCTGAACATGACCATGCCTACTCGAGTGGGACACTTGTATAATGTGTTGTGCTTTGGTGGTTTTGTCACATTCTTGAGTACTGTAAAGACATCTATCAACCCAAATTCCCAAATGTAATTAAGATGTATTGATTGTGTAAAGTGTAAATGTTTACAGAGTGAGATACTACTTTTTCTGTCATTTTTCACTTTTATGGCATCAATCACTTTGTAATTTAGGTCTGCCACATTTGCACTCAAGCTACTGACGAAGGTGCGGTAGAAAGGTCCATGACAGATGCTACCGTGTCCCTGGGACTGTCTTTCCTCCCATACTGTTTCATTATTGAGTGAAACTATATGAAAATATTATAACCTTGTCTACTTTCCACTTTAGAATTACTTGGGTGTTTTGGCATCCTACAAGTGATTTGTTTTTATTATTTATACCCTGACTTTCAGAAAGTCATATACGAAATATTGTGAGTAGAGCTACACAGGATGGAAAGTCACACCACAATTGCACCCATACACCAATCGGGCTTCTGCTTTTATATCTTTCGTCATTGTTGCAATAAGTAAAAGCAAACTCAGCATAACTGAGGCTATTTATGAAAAAATTAACCCAAATATTTGGATAATAGGCTCCTCTGATCTGTATTGTGTCACATTCCTAATTGCCTTAAGATATGATTTTAATGCCCTTGCTCTATAAATACTCCATGAGATTCCTCAACTTTGAAATTGAAACCTGCATAGCCTTCAGAATTTCCATAAACATTATAGTGTAAAATCAAATTACTAATTAGGATAGTCTTAAAGTACAACTTTCTTTGAGAGGGCTCTTTAACTTTTCAACATAAAAAAATAAGTAGAATCAATATAAATCCTGACTTCTAGAAGGCACTGAAAAATCTTAATATTAGCCAGGGCCACAATTCCGAATTAGAAACACTCCTCTGTGCTGAAGGAGAAGGACTGCAGGGCAATCCGTTTGCATAGCAAAGCACACAAAAGTTCAAGGGGTAGGATGAAAGCGACCTGCACAGACATGTCTGCTCTTTACCTGTCAGAGGTCCAGACAATAATCTATCCTGAGTGGCGACTAACAGAAGCCTTTCATCCTCCTTGCTTATACCATGCTGGCAGCATAAAAATGATTGACTTTGGGGCTTAAAGGATCAATAAGCCAATATTTGTTTCTTAAGACCTCTTTTGAAATATTACTGTCTTCTTATTTAAGATGCTGTTTCCTCTGAAAACCTTCTTGACTCTTCATATAACATCAAGCCTGAATTTTTCAATTGAAGACTTTCAAGCCTACTCAAGAAAGTTGTTTGGGAGAGTATTTTGTTTATTTCAATCAACAACAGGTTCCCAAATCTCAGTAAACTTGTCTAGCATGTGTAAATGATATTTAAATTAAGTTCTTTGGGAAGTTTTTTCTATTTGGAGGCTGCAAAATTTTCGTGATGCTAATCTGTCTTGCTAGCAGTTAACTTTACCATTTCATGTTAACCTTGAGCCAAGTGTTAGCCAAATATGGCAGTTTTAAATAACATAAAGAATTGTATCCATTTAGGAATTTTTTGATTATAAGAAACAAATAAGCTGGAGCTGACCCAGGACAACTTTGATCAAAACTTTTGAGGTATGACCTCTGGCTAATAAATATCGACATGGGTGGAATGCTAGGATACATGATAGTGGACAGATAGAGAAGACGGGAAGGGGTCAGAAAATTCTAATAATCTGAAAAGACAACCACCGAAGAAATCTTTATAATATGGGAAGACATACTCCACATCCATTGAATAATTCTTAAAGAAAAAAATCACAATGTCTAAGAATTATCTTTACTATTTAAGCTTATTGTCAGTTCGTTCTACTTGAATGGTTAAGAACACATATGTAACCCAGGATTAGAAAGGTTAAAAGGAAACTTAGCCAGAATTTACTAGCAATGGCCCTGTGTTCCAATGTGAAAAAAATTCCCTTGATTGATTTTTATAATATGGTGTAATCTTTTATCAATTAGGATCAAATTTAATTTGAAATCTAACTTAAAATGGTAGTAAAACAAAATGGCTTTGAGGAAAAAACCAAAAAACAAACAAACAAAAAAACATGTTCAGAAATCTGTTAGTTTACTCTGATGTGAAGGTATTTACAAAGTTTTTTTTTATTGTTTTATTAGAATTTGGAATGAAATGAACGGCAGCCATCAACTTAATGCTCAGAGATACTCAGTTGTATCATTGTATATTATTAGCACCCTTTGAAATATAAAATTAGTTGTAATAAAGGGTAACATATTTTGTTAGTTCAATTTTGTTTTAAAATTAATTTAATCATACCAATGAATATATCATTGTTAGTAAGAGAATTACTAACACAGAGTGTCACAGTACTAAGGAAGTCAAGAGAAGGATCAATTAACATGTTCACAGCTACCTCCTTTATTTAAAAATGGGGCCAGAAGTGGTGGTTCATGCTTATAAATTCAGATCCTTTGGAGGCCTAGGAAGGAGGATTGCTTGAGGCCAGTAGTTCCAGACCAGGCTGACCACGCCATAGAATGAGAACCCCAAGACTCTGTCTCCACAAAAAAAATTGAGGTAGAAATGGTGATACAGTCCCCGCTATTTAGGAGACTGAGGCTGGAGGATCACTTGAGCTCAGGCCTAGGAAGCTCCAGGGACCTATGAGCATACCACTGCCCTCCAGGCCCAGGTCCTGACTCTTTAAAAAAAAAAAAAAAAAAAGTGATTGCTATGCCTCTTTCCAGATAGTAATCAGTGTCCACATAGTTCTTTCTCTCATATGTAATCAATACTTGGTTTTTACTCATTTTGTCATACAATGTCCTTAGAGTAAGGACATACATCTCTAAATATAATTGGGAAACATGTTAGGGCATAAGCCACATTTCATAATTCTTTTCTACACCTCACAGGACCTCTCTAGCTGACCATAGAGACCACAGAAGGCACTTAATAGACACAAACTAATTCTTCCCAAATTGCCTTATTATGATCTAGAAGCATTCCACAGTACATAGATAAAGCATCCAGCACTAGGAGGGCTGTGGTATACCAACCACAAAATAATAGATTTATTCTTCAACTTCTTTTATTGATAAAAACTACACAAAAGCTAATATTGATAATTAATTTAAAAAGCAATGTTACACATTATCTTGTGTTTAGAAATTTGTCCGCTTGGCAGTTTTCATCCATTGACCACATGGCCGTTGTTCTCATATCCCCCATTCACACAGAGTAATCCCCCTGGTCTCCGTTGGAGGTCTTCACGGGTGTCTCACTTCCTGCCCTGTGAGGGCTGCCAATGGGAGTCAAACAAAACTCCTTCAAGGACAATGTGTGTCTTCAAGGGATATTTGCACAAATTCATTGATTTTTCCTTCCTGTGGTTTTGTCAAACTTGGTGGTCAACTTCCATTCTTTGTGGTCTGTGGTAAAGCAAAGACTCTTTTGGTACAACATAAGCTGTAAGGCCTATGTTTAGAAATTACAAACAGACTCACTTGAACAGGAAAAAAAAAAAAAAAAAAAAAAACTCAATAAAAACAAACAAGAAGAAACAGCATATTTAAAGGAAAAATAAAACGAAAGCAATTTAAATAAAGTCCATGAGAGTCACACACACCTACCAAGGAAAACCGGATTGCTTCCCCAACTGCCCGCCCACCCTTGTTCATTTGCCCCCTCTGGTTCTCCGGCCTAGGAACCATGCAGTGTAGAAAAATCAAATATACAAACAAACCTATGTGTAGTTAGGGCGAAATCTATTTTTATAAGAACTTGACGCTCTTACTATTTACATCTGGGAGCATTTTTGTTTATGTTTTAAAGCAAAGAAAGTTCTGTTGTTCTCCCAGCTCGGCTGCAGGTGCATGGGCTGCACTCTTTATGCAGTTTTGTTTTGTTCTTTATTCCTTTAATGTTTGAACAGGAACGATGAACTTGCTTGATTTGGACACCCATTCTCCTTTAAGATGAAGGCCCACCCTCCCCGGCGGGTTCCCCAGCGAGGGGCTGGCTTGGCGTTAGTTTGTTATTCTTTCCAGGTAGATGGCGGGCGCTGCAGACCTGGCGATGGTGGCGATGTAGCTGTGGTCGCGCCCGAGCTCCAGGCGGGGGCTCTCTTCCTGCTCGGGAGAAACGGCCTGGTAGCTCTGGCAGTGCAGCGGCTGGTGCGCCTGGCAGTACCCGATCACCGGCTGGTCGTAGCTGTAATAGGGCAGGGGCTTCACGTGGTGCGGAATCTGGGCATGAGAAACAGAAAGATTGGTTGATTATTCAAAGGCTTGGGAAAAGAGGACAGCGCTCATCAGATTGCATTTTTGTTCTCTTTCTTACTGCTTCAGGTCATCAACTACTGACCTACACATAAACAAGTTAAGGAACAAGTGTTTACTGTTTAACTTAATATTGGTTTGGCAAGCATGTTATGAATACTTTGTATGTAAAATAATGTTCAGTGGTTTTTCAATGCTCTGTCATCTATGCGGGCAGCTACTTATGACTGTAATGGAAACTTAGAAACCATCTCAATGCCTAGGGAATTTTAAAATATATTATGTCATGTGCACATGCTATTTGTGTTTAAATAAAACCATAAATAGTGTCAAAATATATATATATATATATATTATGTTTGTCCACAGATTTGATGTAGACATTAAGGAGATCGAAAAGGATGTATGTGCTGTAATAAAGTAAGATATGATATTAAGTAGAAAGAAACTAAGGTACAAAAGAAAGTATAGTACCCGTATGATCCAGTATGTGTAATTAAAAGCATAAACGTATGTATCTATATTACTTTTCATTTGATGTCTGCATGTAATCAACACCTTTATTATGGGCATGTACAACTTTTACTTAAAATTTTTAAAAATAATCACAATTTCTCATACCTTATTTCTAATACTTTTCCACTTATTTATACTTGATCAAGGAACTCTAGAAACATGGGAGAAGGCACATTTTTATGTTCTCAATATGTAAAATTCTTTGTTTTTAAGCCAACAAGCCAAATATACATCTGATATTAGTATAGTATAGGTCTGAATGATGGTCCCTAAAAATTCCTCTAATGGGGGGTGGCGCCTGTGGCTCAAAGGAGTAGGGCGCTGGCCCATATACCAGAGGTGGTAGGTTCAAACCCAGCCAAAAAACTGAAAAAAAAAAAAAAAAAAAAAAAATTCTTTAATGAGAAAAGCTGAAAGTATCAGTTATAATAATAATTTTGACTTTCTTTGCAGATTTTTATTAAACCATGAATTTCTGATAAAGAAAGATGTATTCCAAATTTATAAAAGGCAAACAATGGCTTAATTCTTGCTCTCACACTAGAACTTTTCTGATAACCTGCTGGATCCTGGGCTGACATTCTTGGTTAACAATACACAGATGATAAAAGCATCAGCACTCCCTTGCCCTAAAAGGTTAGCACCTGTGGCATTTTTTAAACTTTTGTCTTTCAACTTAAACTTCACTTCTGTTTTCAGCTTTATGATGTTGGAGCTGGGGCTGCTCAAACCATACTTCTGTTTCACCTGCAGCTCCCTGTTAGACTTTGCCAATGGAGGGAGGGAGATGTCAAAGCTCAGAGAAGGCGAGGAAATTGTTCCCTGTGATGGCATCCTCCTTGTTTCTTCCTTCTCTGGGGATTTCCCCCAACATCACTTCTTCACTCTGGCTGTATCAGTTGTTTGCCATCACAGCAGGCGATACCTGTAGTCTTTCCAGCATTTTCAGTATATTCAACATTTGATCCCATCACGTACCCCCCACCCCACAAGAGAAGAGATACCCACACCAGCACTGGAGAAGTCTGAGGTTAATCTTCACAAAGACATTTCTCCAAGCATTTAAGTTCTAATGTTTCCAACATCTTCCTTTTGTTCCCTTAGGCCTAAGTATAGGAGTGATGGTAGCTACTCCCCGAAGTTGCTGTCTGTGTAATACCAGGGATACTATTTTAGCTTTTGCATTGATTTAGTTAATAATTCAATATCTAGTTAGCAATTCTTTTTTTTCCTTTTTTTTTTTTATTAAATCATACCTGTGTACATTGATATGATCATGGGGCATCATACACTAGCTTCATAAACCATTTGACACATTTTCATAACACTGGTTGACATACCCTTCCTGGCATTTTTTTAGTTATTGTGCTAAGACATTTACATTCTACATTTACTAAGTTTCACATATATCCTTGTAAGATGCACCGCAGGTGTAATCCCATCTGTCCCCCTCCCTCTACCCACCTCCCCTCTTCCTCCCCTCTCTTTCACCCTTCCCCCTATTCTTAGGTTGTAACTGGGTTATAGCTTTCATGTGAAAGCCCTATATTAGTTTCATAGTAGGAGTGAGTACATTGGGTACTTTTTCTTCCATTCTTGAGATACTTTACTAAGAAGAATATTTTCCAGCTCCATCCATGTAAACATGAAAGAGGTAACATCTCCATCTTTCTTTAAGGCTGCATAATATTCCATGGTGTACATATACCACAATTTATTAATCCATTCGTGGATTGATGGGCACTTGGGCTTTTTCCATGACTTAGCAATTATGAATAGGGCTGCAATAAACATTCTGGTACAAAGTAAGATTCAATTAACAAGGTCATGCTGTCATGAGAAGAAGAGCTGGATTCAAATAGGATTATGATCTTTTTGTTTATGAATAGGGCATAGGACATATGCTTTTCTGTAGATTACTAGATCTAATGTCATCCCCTTACTATTAAAATGGAAAGATATCATTAAAATAGAAGTAACCTTATAACATTAGTGCTGATATCTGTTTGTTAGTCCAAGGGACTATTGAAATATTTCTGGATATTTCAAATTATTAAAACATTTTAGTAAATTCTTTTGAAAAGCAATACATTGAGATAACAGAGTTCAGGTCCCTATTGTATACATTTCATTAATGTGCTTTACATACTTGGGTGTGATGATAGGATGGAAATCCTTTTAAATATACCTTTTAATTTTTTTAATTAAGTCACCCTATTTTAAATCATAAGTAATATATATTTATATTATATGAAAAGATGAAAATACAGTAAAATATGAGAAAATAATATATGTAAACTCTACAATTGAAGATATTGTAATTTGTATATCCTTACTAATTATGTAATTTGCTTAATTTGGAATTTTCAGTACAATATTTCAGGTGTTTCATATTCTGCTTCCTTTTGTGAATAATTTATTTGTATCCATTTTCCTTTTGTGTTATTAACCTTTTCCTGAATGAAAATAGTTACTCTTATCCTTCTTGAAGGATCTTTTCTCTTTTCCCAGCAACTCTAGCCAGCTCTAACAACTTTCTCCAATATTCTCACAGCAGATTTAAAGCAAACAAAAATATTTCTTTTTTTTTTTTTTTTTTTTTTTTTTTTTGCAGTTTTTGGCTGGGCCTGGGTTTGAACCTACCACCTCAGGTATATGGGGCTGGCACCTGACTCCTTTGAGTCATAGGCACCACACTAACAAAAATATTTCAACATTCTCTCTTTTAATAAAAGCTAACTCATAATTGCTTTTGTCAATGGTACCTCTCTAGATTCCTGCTTGTAATCTTAAGAAGAAATCCGTATCATTTCATGGATTGTATGTCAACATAATTTCTCAAATAAAAAGAAAACAGTCTTTTGCTTTAGAAATGTTGATGACCTTGCCAAAGTATAACGAAGTTTAGGGGAAAACAATACAAACTCATGTCATAAACAACTTAATTTCCTATGAGTTCATGGTTCAGGAGAAAAAGAGTATATATTAAAAGCAAGCCATTATACACATCAATATATAAGGTCCACACCAATGAGAAAATAGACATAAATTGACACAGAAACATTTTAACTTTCTCACAGAATTTATCTTGAATAAATAATACATTTTTTTGCTCCTCACTGTGGATTTCTAACCAATTAATTCTCAGTTAATTGTACAACTTTACAATTATAGAGTTTAATCTCAGTTAATTTTGCATATTAGCAAAAATGAACAAACCAGTAAGTAAATAAATAAAACAATTCCAGTTATGAACTTCTTACTAATATTTCCTGAAAGAAGAGGACATTAGACATATTTAAATGAAAAATAATGTCCATATTTGTGAAATAAATTTATGTGTTGCCAAATATTACATTTTTTCCTCATCACTTAATCTTTACTGTCACGTCTACCCCAGAATCAGACAGACTAGATTTCTACAATCAATGCTCCTTCTGTTCTTTTATCCCCCTTCTTAATACCCTTTTAGCCCAGTGGAAATGCCGCCATATATTTGTCCATCTAACTTGGCGTGGTCCTAAAATAGACTCTTAAAAACTATAACACAGTCAAGAGAATGAGAGGACAGACCCCAAACTGAGAGAGAACATTTGTAAAACACATTAAATAAAGCACTTGTATTCAGAAAATACAGAGAACTCTAAAATCTCAACAATAAAAAAAATGAACAAACTGATTATAAAATGCACCCAAAACCTGAACAGTTATCTTACCAAAGAAGAAAGAAAATACATCAAATGAAAAGGTACTCAACATTTTATGTCATTGGATACTAGCAAATTAAAACAAGATCCTACTACACATCTGTTAGAATGGCCAAAATCTGGAACATTCTTAAGACCAAGTGCTGGAGAGGATTAGAAGCAACAGAAACTCTCATTCATTGCTGTCAGAATGCAAAATGTTACATTGTTAGAAGACAAAATGTACTGTGTTGGAAGACAGTTTGACAGTTTCTTGTGAAAGTCAATATACTCTACCATACAATCCAGTAATTAAACTTCTTGGTGTTTGCCCAAAGGAATTGAAAACTTATGTCCAAACAAAAACTTGAACACAGATGTTTGTAGCAGCCCTATTCATAATTACAAAATGAAATGAGCTACCAAGCCAAGAAAAGATATGGAAGAACCTTACATGCTTATTACTAAATGAAAGAAACCAGTCTAAAAAGGCTGTATGATTCCAACATTCTGGGGAAAGCAAAACTATAGAGATAGTACAAAGCTCAGTAGTTGTCTGGGGCTGTTAGGGAGGGAATGAATAGATGGAGCACAGAGGATTTCTAGGGCAGTGGAACCACTCTGTGTGATGCTATACCAGTAGATACACTGTAAGTCATTGTCAAAACCCATGGATGGCACAGGACTAAGGGTGGACCCTAATGTAACCTCTGGTCTTTGGGTGATAATGATGTGTCAGTGTTTGTTCATCATTGGTAACAAATGTACCACATTGGTGAGAGATGGTGGTGGTAGAGAAGGCTATGTGTGTTTTGGGGCAAGGGGCATTTGGGAAATTTCTGTACCTTCCACTTGATTTTGCTCTGACTTGAAAACTACTGTACACAGTCAAAGCATGCATAAATTTTATTTGTAGTTTTTCATTGTCATAAATTTCTAAATAATATTTAAGTTTTGCTTTCTCTTTAACAAAATGTTTCAAAGAAAACATCTTAAAATTAATATGAATTTCTATTTTTATTGTATCATCAATAATATACCTAGATTATTTCTGATTTGGAGAATATTTTCAGATATTCTTACTAGTTTAATATCTGAGTTACTTGTATTAGGTGCAAAGCTCAATTTTATTAATTTAATCTTAACATCCTAATATTCATTAACACTATTGTTTTCACTTTCTGTTTTTAGTTTTTTCAATGTTGAAAGAGCAGTCATGTTTTATATTCCACTTCCTAACAATTGTGTTTTTGTAAATATTTTCCTTTATTACCTGCAGTTTTTCTGTGTGTGTGTATTTAATAGTAAGTAGGGAGTGGATTAAAGTTTTATGACTATGTGCAGGTGTATTCTCTCACATACACTGTTTTCTGGAAACATTTGTAAAAGTCAAGCAATTTCCTTCTCAAAGAGCTTTAAAACTCATAGCTTATGTTATCAGTGAATTACATGAGAAAAGTTTATGTCTTCAAAGGTTTATCATGATTATATTTATCTTATAAAAGTGATTTTCACTTTCATAAAATCATATTTTAATAACAATCTTCTTAGATTGTCTGTAAAACAAGTAAAAATCCATAGTTAAGGAGCAATTTAGATAGTCTTTAAGGAGGCTATAAAAAATCAAATTGACTTTTTCATAAATTTTGATACCATTCTCTCCTAAATAGGAAATGAACCAAAATTCTTCCACATGCTGTTTAAACTGTATAAAGCTTAAATAATAACTGTCAAAAAAAAATGATCATTTATTTCCATGAGTGTGCAAAGAGCAAATCAGAGAATGGAACTCCCTGTGCTGCCAGGCCCCTGATGTCCTGATGGGACTCAAACTCACTTCTGCCTTGTAGCCTGCTCCCCACTTGCTGTGCAAATGGTAAAAGCACCTAAAATTCCGGCAGAACAAAAGCCAAAAGTCTGATCAATCACCATTTATTAATGTCCAAGATATGCTGGTTTGTGCACATAGGCCATGGCAACTGTTACAATGAGTGACAGTAATTGATGTCAGAAAGAAAGACACTGCTCTGATGTCCAGAGAGCAGTAGAACTGGTGTGACAGTTCCATGTGTGTGCTAGCAAGTGTGACCATCCAGGGTAAAACTCAGTTTCTCCTCAGCTGTCTTCCTTTTTCTCATAAACATATTGAACATTGGCCCTAAGTTGCATTGGCGTAAATATCATAATGCAAATTGTGGGTGAGGCACAAGGAATTTCCTGATACTTTCTCTGTAGTAATGTTTAATTCTAAAGAGGTAGTGGGATTTTAAGCCCTATATGTAAAAATAGAAAGTGTCATTGATTTAGAAAAGGCTCTAGACTTTAAAATATAGCACCAAGACTGTTAACATTTTCACAATAGGATCCCCTATTAGATGTTATCTGAATAACATCTAATAATAAAGGCCAGGGTAATTTCATTACAAATTAAAACAGAAGTAAAACCTTCTTTGGGGCACAGAAAATTAATTGAGATCTATATATATCAATCAAAGTAAAGAAGTAAAAATCAGAAGATGTTCAGTTGACTTTGACATAAAAACTTGGGTATGATGCAATTCAGCCCATAATACAGTTATTTTTTATTAGTACCCAAACATATTCCTAAGCTCTCACGCAAATGTCTAAGATCCTACGCATGTATGTTCACACAAAGTACAGACTCGTGAAGAGGTTTTGATGGCTTGACTACTTAATGGGAATGAAATAAAAATAATGCCTGATTTTTTTCTATATTTTTAATAAGAAATAAACTTTCCTATGTAAATGTCTCAAAAATCTCTTCAGATATGATTTATTGACAGGTGAATTTCTATGAAGAAAATTGCATTTGACTTCAAATCATAACAGAACATTTTAACTTTGATAACGTATTATTTGTCTAGGAAAAGCCTTTCTGTGATTTGTTTTAAATTAATGTGTGACATGCTTTATAAGAATGTATCCTTCCATTTATAAAGTTCTTCATAGTTGTCAGAGTAGCTTTATTTTGTATGAAATTATACATAGTAACTTCCTAAATAATTCTTTCTTGTTCCTCCAGCATTACATTTTGGTTTCCATGGTTCTTAGACTCAAGTTAGGACCACTAGACAATCTTTAAAATACCATTCTTATGCTGTCAGGGTGTTTGATTGCTTTGTTTTGTTCTGCTTTGCTTATTCCATTATAATAAATAAGAAAAATGAATGTTAACTGTCTAAATGATCAATGTGGATCATGACATAATAGAGTAGAAGCTAGCAAATGGTAACAGCCAGGAAAATGGTAAAAACAATCACATCAGCCATGCTTTAATGCAATTCAAAAGCCGGCTCTTATGGATTTTAAAGATTTTTATATGCAAATGTCTTTTTCCACTCAGATCTGTCTTTAAAGGCAATCCCAAGTGTCCCCTCCATCCCAGGGAGTTAACCACAGTACTGTGAATAAATCTGTATTTAAACATAGCTGGCTTTTCAGGGGATAATTACATAACATTTCTTTCTTCCTTTCCTTGGCTCAGGTCCAAATGATAGGCAGTTCTTTGTCTGCCATTATCAGTGAGAGAAGCTCAAGATCTTAGCTGAGCACAAGGTAACGATTTCTTGTCCCTGCCCCTTACAGCAACTGAGTGTGATCAGTATCTACACTCTGCCCAGGGTTGTGAAGGGAGCCCTCCTTCTCTTCTCTTTTTTCCCCCCTGCTGGCCAGAATGCAGATAAAATAGCTAGAGCTAAAACACAGAAAGAAGTTGCATTCTTGAGGACTTCATAATACTGACCCACAGCTGTAGACTAAGGACTTCCTTTCTTCTGAGAAGAAATGGCTACCTTAATCCAACCCGTCTGTAGGCCAGCCATATCATAACACTGTGGAGTTCTGGAGGCTGCAAGTCTGAGCTGAAGGTATCAGTGTCAGCAGGGTAAATTTCTTCCAGAGCCTCTCTTGAAGGTTTGTCTTCTGTCATCACATGGTCTTTGCCCTTTGCATGCCCATGTCCAAGTCTCTCCTTTGATAAGGATACCCATCATTGTCATCCTGAGGCCTACCCATAGGACCTCATTTCACCTTTACTATATTTTTAAAAACCCTATCTCCAACATAATCATATTCTGAAATCCCAGGTGTTAGGACTTTGACATTAAAAACTTGGGTATGATGCAATTCAGCCCATAATACGGCTATTTTTTATTTGTACCCAAACATATTCCTAACTTTGCAAAATATGGGATGCTCAGCTGCTATGATTACTAGTGGAAGGTGGACCACACGTGACCCAGCTTAGATGTGGGGGTACTAGAACTGTTCTCAGTAATACTGACTTCTCTCCTGGACCTGGGCACATATCCCCTGCGAAAGGAAAAGCTTGTTCTACTAAGCTTATTATTGTGGGCAGAAAGCACAAGAGAAAACTTGCTTCCTGTGTTCCGAGAGGGAGATCAAACCTGGGAGGTGCTAGACCACACGTGTCTGGTGTGTTCTAGAAACTCTCTGGTCATGTCACCAGTCTCCCCATTCTCTGAAGATGAGTGATGTAGAGAGATGGGGAAAAATAGGATACAATGCTACTTAAAAATTCTGCATGGAGCCACAGAATACTGGAAAAAAGAACTACCTTTCATGTGCCTGTTATTACTGCCATGTTTCATGCTATTTTGCATTTAATTGTCTATTAAAAGCTGATGACTCATTGCAAGTCAGTAGTCTTGAGCACATATCATATAAATTTACCAACGCTCTTTACTATTCATACTGTCCCTTGTTGGGGAGACTTTTCACCAGGCACTTTGGGAACCTTAGTAAAATTTGGAACACCTGATAAGGCACAGTGTAGGTCCCAGGCATAGGAGGTGAGCGTACCTTTGGGAAGATGCAGATGCGACTTGGAAATTGTGCTATCAGGATTCTGTTTATTTGTTGGTATAGACCTCTAGGTGGCAAACTATGGCCTATGTGCCCAAGGCAGCCTTTTGCAAATAGTTTAGTGGAATATTGTTTACATAGTGTCTATGGTTATATTTTCTAACACAAAGTTGAGTAATTATGAAATGAATTATATTGTCCATAAAACTTCAAATGTTTACTCTATAGTCATGTGTAATTTAGTTATTTATAGAGAATTTAGATGGATTAATTCAGATATAAACTAGTGAATTCCACATTTCTCCCATCTAAGGATTTGGTCCTTATATATAAAATGTTTTGCTTTGCATAGAAAAATGTAAGATATCTCCTCATGTAGGCTAAGAACCAGTGTTCTCAATAAGATACACTTAAGTAATATGTTGATAACACTTTTTAAAAAATTGATTCAACAAAGTAGCTAGTGAAATATTTTCTCAGTGTACTGGCTGTTCCCGGATAGTTATTCACTAACATATCTCAGTTGCATTCATATTACATACAAACTAACTCTCAGGGGTCTTTGAAATAAATTTATGCATATAGTCTGATTATTTTCTAGTGTTTAAAAAAATAAAATCTGAAGTAATTTTACCTGGATTATCCACTTTTATATTATATAAAATGAAAGTTCTTTAATTTCTCAAAATCTTTGTAGTGTATTAGATTACAGAAGTTTTTATTTTTAACTCAGAAATCTGAATAAACTTCTGATTGCTGCTTAATGAAAGAAAAATGAAATTTAATGGTCTGCTATAATGCATGCTCCTCCAGACTAGGGAACCTCTGATAGAAGGCAAGCATTTTTAATTACAGACATGGAAATCTTTCTTTCCCTTGAGACTGTTTTGTAGTAGTACATAGTAATTAATATGAGTATGGATTAAACATGACTGTGTCGTTTATACTTACTACAGTAGGACACAATTTATGGGCTTGCAGTGACATAAATGCTTACATTTTTGCATATAAAAGATAATTCTAAGCCTCTGAAGTCAGAATCCTAGAGTGCTATATAATAGTTTATTATCATCTCACATTCAAATGCTTACAGTTTGTATTATTTCTGGTGGTTTCCATATTAACCACCACCTGAACACAATTTAATTGCATTATTCAGCAATTTAAATTGAATTAAGTTAATCCAAGATGGGCTGTTTAAAGAAGGATATTATAATACTGCACTATTTCAATTAACACTCATCAAAAATAATTTTTAAGCTGAGAAGTTCCCCAAGAAACTATATTACTGGAAAAAATATATAATGTTAAAAAAGAGAAAATAATGAAGTGTGTTATTGATTTTCTTCCTCTAGTGTTATATTCTAGGAGAATGAGATAAACTTTATTGAACCACTGGTTTTGTATTCTCTATTTTTCCTAAAGACAGTTACATCTTTACTTAGCATGTTTTAATAAAGCTATTTAAGAAAAAAGACATGTGATAGCCTTTAAATCCATTAATTTTACCTTTAGGAATATAAATACATGGATTATATAGAAGGATAACCATCACAGTTTTTTTTATACTAATAAAAAATATTTACCCTTTGGTCTGCTTGTAGATCTTAATTTTATTACTGAAAGTTCTCTATTCTGATAATCCCTTAGGTGACTAGTAGATATTATCAAGATAGATCGTTTATCATCCAAGTATCCAGTCTTGCCAATTTGCACTAGATAATCATGGTATTGACCACATCTAGAAGATGAGACAATCTTAACTTCTGGTATTTAGTGTAGAGCTGGGGAGATGCTCACAGGATTAATTTTTGACTCTCGGCCTACACTTCAGGACTCACAATTTTCTATGATCCACTGGACTTGTAGCTGATTGTCTTGTTGGATACATTCACCATTCTGGGTAAATGAAATTCAATAACTTCTCCTTAAAGGTTTTGGTTTTGACCCTTGAGTTTTCACATAGAATGCTTCATCTTCCCAGAATTTCCATCATCTAATTTCCATTTTTAACCTCCTTCAAAATCTACCACAAGTCTTCCTAAGGATGACTTAGGATGACAGGATGTATATACATGGACCATGTTCATTTTACTCTATTCAGCATTTAATAAACTCAGAATTTTATTGATATGACCTCCATGAAAGTATATTTTAATATCCAGTGTGTGTTAACTAGTGTGTTAAACTTAACTAGTGTGTTAAATTTCTAGCTCTGAAAATATGAATTAGCATAATATTTCCTCTCTCTCTTGACATCACCAGAATATCTTTAAGTAATGGATAAAGCAACATCTTGCTAATCATAGGTACAAAGTTAATCTTGTTGACTGCAACCTACTATTCAAAGATGGTGAATTTTCATTTTGATATATGCAGAACGTGGTTGGAGATTTTCTTGCCAGGTGCATGTATAGCATGTGAACAGAGCTTTAACTCTTCTTCTTTCTGTATTGCTAAATTAATCCTGTGAGCAGAGCCACCACACTGCACATATTCTCATATGCTTACTGAGTACAGGCATCGGCTTATAATAGTGTTTGAATACATGTCTTGAGAAAAGTATATTATGTGTAGCCAACTGAGTTGAGAGTTTTAGAGGGATGCAACTATATATTCCAACACTAGCCTGCAGGTTCCTTGTCTTTTTCTCAAGTTACCTTATTTCTATTGGTGTTGGCATATAATGAGTGCATTATGTGCTAGGAACTCTTGCATGAGGTTTCCACTTGTGTCATCCTCAATTAATAAACTTTAGTAAAGTTACAAAGGAGTCAGGCTTTCTAAGTAAATGACATAGCTCAGTTTAATTTTGTGTCTAAATAGGAGAAATAAATCAGAATGGATAGAGCAGACTGACCATATCAAATAAGAAATTACAGTTTCAATTCATTTCAATCGGATTACTCATCTAAACTTTCGCTTCCTCATGTACTATTATCTTTTTTGATGCAATCTTATGCAATCTTAATTTAAGATTTAAGCCTATTTCAGAATGTTCTGATCTAAAAACTGTGCACAAATATGTGGCTGATTGGTTTAGAACAAAATGTTTTCTTCTGTTACATGACCTCTTGGCTACTTTATTTAGAAGGAACCATTAGCAGAAAAATAAGGCAACAAGGTAGGCTACATCTTCTAAACCATATGTTTTTCTTCACTATGTTGCTTTTTTTTTATATTGTAAGTATTGCTACTTTTAAAATTCATCCATTACCTATGTATTCCCACAATGACACAAACACACACACAAAACCAACTGTTTACTGACATATAAAAAGTATCTTTGCAGTCTATTTTGCTAAGAAAGTTATAAAACAAAGATTGCATAACACAAATATAAAACAGAAAATGAAAATATATAGAAAACATATTTTATGTGATTCAGCATAAAAATTAGTTCCAAGCTTCTGAATATAAGGCAACTATGGAAAAAAGACTGTTATATAATTCTTATTATCATGTTAGTGTATCGTGGTATATTATACGTTATTGGAGAATTGCCAATGTTCTGGTATTAAAGTTTAAAAAAGGAATGTATCACATGGATTCAAAAATCAAAGGCAAACAGAAAATGGTACTATCTGAACAATAGATTTGTAAGATATGATAAAATATCTTTCATAAAAATGTTTTTGTTTTGCTTTGTTTTGAGACTGAGTCTCACTATGTTACCCTCGGTAGAGCGTTGTGGCGTCACAGCTCACAGCAACCTCAAACTCTTGGGCTTAAGTGATTCTTTTGCCTCAGTCTCCCAAGTAGCTGTGACAACAGGTACCTGCCACAATGCCTGGCTATTTTTTGGTTGGAGTTGTCATTATTGTTTAGCAAGCCCCGGGTGGGCTCGAACCAGCCAGCCTTGGTATATGTGGTTGGTGCCCTAATTACTGAGCTACAGGGGCCAAGCTCATAAAAATGTTTTATCTATTAATTTTTAGTGAAAGTCAAATCCATACCAGGTAGGACAATTCATGAGCTCATCCCAGGATGAGTGCTACCTGCCTCATTGCTGATTATCAGTGTGGTCACCTTTGAAGTATTTTCCTTGGAAAGCTATTCACTGATGCCAGTGCTCGTCTACCCTTCAAAGCAATTTTGGAACTCTTTTTTTGGAATGGCCATGGGAGCTGTCATTGTATAAGGTCTGATAATTAAGCTAGAGAACTCATCTTAGAAAAAGTGCTATGTTCCTCATGGCTGAATATCACGATAGACACCTTTTAAAGTACTCCCCTTGGCTCTCTTTATTGTAGCAATGTTTATGATATAAATTGTGGCAATGGCTTCACAGGTCTATACTTAACTATAAACTCCTCAGGTTGTGCATATTAATTATGTGGAGCTTTTTGTATATCAAAAATTTTACTAAAAGCGAATGGTGAATTCGAAGAATAAAGGACCTATGATTTAAATTCTAGTCAGATGCCTAACAAGCTTTCTATTCTCTCATCTATATTTTTTCATCTCTATTCTAGTCTTTTTTCCCTCTTTAACTGCACAGTATTACAGATTCCCCAAAGTAAGTCCTAATAAACCTAGGGGCTAGGGAACCTGCAGACTTAGGATTTCAAATTGTTCTTCTTGGAGCACCAAAGTAGCAAGATAAGGTTCATCTTTTTCTGCTATTCCCCTTTTAATAAAAGGATGAATGGATTTATAAATGGTGGCATATGTGTACCGTGGAATACTATTCAGCCATAAGAAGATGAAGACTTTGTTTCCTTTGTTACGAGTTGGAGGGATTTGGAGAACATTCTCCTAGGTATCTCAGGAATGGAAAATCAAGCATCTGATGTACTCAGCAGTAAATTGAAACCACAATTAACAAATACAGGCCTACATGAGATAAAAACGCAATGAAATTTAAGGAGGTGAGGAGATTTGGTAATTTCCTACCTAATAGGTGCAATGTACAGGTTATTTTGGACTCTTCCTGAGGGAAGGACTCACCTACAACTTGGACATTACCTTATGAATGCAGCCTAATCGTATGTACCCTCATATTAACATGAGATTAAAAAATTAAAAAAGAGTTTGTTCTATATAATTTGGGTTCAGTCAAAACACCACACTCGAGGACCTAGAAGGGTGAATGTGGCCTTAGTGCTAAAAATTTCTTACTCTTGCTAGTAGTTGAAAGAAAGAGGTAAGTGAAGGGCAGTGGTCAAAAACGAACCGAACCCCGTTCTGGGCGAGGGAACCAACTGTTCCCCATTTTCGTGTTTCAAAGGTAAGATACAGTTACAGGGCTCCATTTACATTTTAAGATTTCCATAGAATACCAGAAATTAAGCATCCAAATATTACTTTTTCCCTGAGAGACATGGCATTAGTCCAAATTATTGAATCACATATATTAAGAGGGAAAAGTATGAAAAAAGTTTTTGAACTTTCTGTGTGACTTAGAAGATCAAATGATGAAATGATTTGATAGTAACTGGTAAAACTGGCTACACATTACTGGAATGCATTGTCAATGGAAGAAGTGCATTCAATCATGTTATTATCAATACAAGGTTATATTTCTGGAGGCCAGGTGAAGAAGGAGACATTGGTATAGGGGAACCTTCCTACTTGAAGGTTTAAGTTGAAGTCTAAGAATAACCTTCACCTTCCTCACAGTTAGCATCAGAATGTTATAACCTCACCAGCTTCATTTCACAAGAGAAAGGCAGTACGCTAAGACAGCAGAGGTCACAGAAGAGAGTTTGATATCTCAGGCATCTTGTGAGATGTGAAGAAGTTCTCAAATTTGTCTCCCTGAGAATTTGGAAAAACGAATTTTTAAAAATAGCTTGGTGGACAAAGAGCTAGTCAGCTGGCTCTGCTGACTGGTTCTCCTTGTCTGAGTCAGTTCCCAGATGGGAATGCAAAACCAGTTGCCTCTCAAGAGGCTGAAGCAACAGAATCACCTAAGCCCAAGAGCTGGAGTTTGCTGTGAACTGTGATGCCACAGCACTCTACCCAGGGTGACAAGGTGAGTCTCTGCCTCTAAAAAAACAAGCAAGCAAACAAAAACCAGTTGCCTTGGTGTGGGCCACATCCACTGGAGTGCAGGGCCTAGAAGATATCTCAAAAACTAGTGGTAGGTTTCACATCGTTAATGTTAATCGTTTCTATGGGAGTAATTAAGAAAGACAAGGATCTTTATGTCCATCAGCTATATGACTCATGAGTAACAATTATAGGAAAGCAAACTAGGGACAGTGGGTGTTTATATATATCTTAACTATGCCTATACCTTTGCAGAGTTCAGGACCCTACCACAGTTCCCACTTGTGGCCCTCTGTTAATTTTATGAAGAGAAGTTTCAAGAATATGCTTGAACATAAAGCAGTGGTAAAGCTTGCTAAATACAGTTTGTAGTATCCCAAGTGGGTGGAATAGACATCAGTTACATGGTAGAACTGTTCCTGTCCCTTCTTTAAACAGAAATTCTTTCTTTAAATGCTCTATTTCCTCTTTTTTCTATGATGCAAACTAAAATATAAATCCTTGAAAATGTAACTTGAGATGGAAGGTACCTCAATATTGAGATACCCTTGCTCTATTTCAGAGGTTTAAGTTTCTAAGCTACAGATAAAAGGTTTGGAGAAGAATCATTAACAGAGCACATTAAGTTTGTTCTACATTCAGTAGGTAGCTCAAATAGATTGTTAGCTATATTAGTGAATATTCGTATTGAACACTCAAGTATTTGCTTAATGAAATTGAAGATTCTAATAGACTTGCCATTTAGGATTGTTTTATGATTTTTTTTCACTTTTTTGGTTCAAAATCAAAGTACAGTAATGTTCATTATGCCCCACCTTCTTACTAGAAACACCTGCCTTCTCTAATGAGTGATCATAACTCTGTCAAAGCATCACTATAAAGCACTTAGGAATCATCCAACAAATTTGTCATATTTGCTCCAAAACATGAAACAGCATTTCATTAATGATATCTCCTTTCATAAAATATGTAAAATGATTGTTGTGAGCTGTCGTAGAAACAATGTTTTAGTGATTGTTTTTCATAAGCAATGTAAAATATAATTCAGAATTGTATGTACTGACTCACTGAATAACTCCAGGAATCAGCTAACATCAAGGCAAAGGAACAGAATTGAAAGATTCAAAATGATTTTAAAAATGTCTGCCCACATGCTACTGGAAACGACATTGAGAAATTACAGTAAAAACTCCTTCAGGAAAGAAATACAGACAGTGAGACCTATTCATATAAATGCTAAATAAATATTTGCTACTTGGAATACAGACATTCTCCCTGATAGCGTACTTGCTTTGATATCCACTGTGCTGAGGGCTAAACCTTTAAGTGTGGACTTACTCCAGGAGCGCTCAGTCTCCCGAGAAAACCCTTCATTTCTCTCGTTAGACCTTCCTGAAGACCACGGGTTCTATTTGACATCCCCGTTGACTGTTTTATTCTTCTCGTCTGACAGAATTTCCTTTAACACTCAGCCTTGGCCAGTCAGAGGAGTCTCGCTGTACAATCTCTCTGCTCTCCAGCTAGTCTCCTTCCGAGGATCTTTAACTTTAAAGCCCAGATGTACAGCCCAGAGAAAACAATGATTGTCTAAAGCTAGGATGCAAGGAGCATGCTAATTTAACTGAACCTTTGAGCAATTAGTTAATTGCAGGTTAATATGGAGTTGTTCAGCAAGTTTTTTTGTGGGGAATTCTGTGATTCCAAGCAGTTTTTTATAATATTCCAGGGCTGAATTCTAAATGGGTTATATCTATAGGGACTTACCTCAAAGCTGTTACTATTCAGAAGTAAGCAAACAGAAAACAGTTCTAAGTGATTCTTAGAAGCACGACCAATACTAAATGAGAAATAACAATTTTAACTCTGAAAAAATATGTGTCTGAGATTATGCCCTTCAGATTATCTATATTTGCATTTTCAAAACAGGACAGATTAACTAAAATAATTTCAACCATGAGTCAGGCAGATTTTATTTAAATCTTTGTACAGTTAGAATACATTTTTTTTTTTTTTTTTTTAATGCTTTGCTCTGTTGCCCAAGCTAGAGTATAATAGCATCATCACAGCTCACTGTAACTTCAAACTCCTGGGTTCAAGTGATCTTCCTGGTGTGGCTAATTTTTTACTTTTTATTATTGTTTTTTAATTAGAAACGTTTTAAGAATTAATGTAAAATAAAAAGGTTTAGGGTGATTATAAGTTTGTAAGTCTACATAAAATTTATATTCATTACCGGTATTTGAAAGTTTTAGGTTCAAAAGGTGTAATTCATCTATTTAAAAGAGTGATCCTTTTTTCAACTACCACAGAAAAATTATATTGTTTTTATTTGAGTAAGTTAAACAGGCATTTCTGGAATCATCCTCATCTAAACCACTGTTGATTCACAAATGAAATAGGAATATCTTAAGACAAATTGCATTAGAGTTTCCAATATTTATCTAGATCTTTGAGAAGGAAAGTCACTGTGTGAACAGACACAGAGAAGGGAAAGAAGATATATAAGAGATAAATTAAAAAGCAGAAATTACCCTTCTCACACAAAAGTTAAATATTTGGGACTTTTTTTCTTCAGAGTGATCAAGTAAATTCACAAGATTATGTGATTGGCAATACTCTGAATCTTCTGACTCTTCAGTCTAGTTTTATGAACTTGGAGTTGTTAGGATCATTTTATACATGGGGGTCATTGGGGACAGTCTGTAGAGTCAGGAGGGGAGAGGTGCATTTGGAAGTAGGAGTTTGAAAGAAAAGAGGACACTCCCCGTAGCCGAAGGGAACGGGACCAGGGCGTGGGAGAAGGGAGACCATGGCCTATGGAGCCGTAAACCAAGAATGATGGAGTTGGCAATAGTTTTGGAGAATTCAGCTAAGTGTAGCAGGGAATGAAGACATACAACACTTGGAGGCTGAAAAGAACATATATTTGTTGAGGTGAGGATGATATGTGTTTGTTTATTGTGATTGATAACTGGAAGTTTTCTAGGAACAAAGAGTCCACCATAATTATTTCCTTTGCTAGAAGGACAAAGCTAGTTACTGCCTCCCTGTCAGTGAGTCTGGGATGTGGCAGTTTTAGCTACACTAAAGTAGCTAGTACTCTGAGAATTTCTTACCTGAAACTTTTTGTTTAGGGGAGGAGAAGGCATTAAAGATGCAATCGGTTTTAACAAATGTATGCAAATCACATTTTGATGGAAATTGTGTCTCAAAGATTTTTCTCATTAGAGAAGGGCCAGCATCAATAAATAAAAGACACTTCCTGTCTGCAGTTTGATATATTCACTGTATTAATGCCACTTGGGGTGCTCTGTGGGTCAGTGACAACATTGTGCTGGTCTGTGTGATCAACTGTCTCTAATTATGGCATGGCATCAAATCACTAGAAAAGATGTGTATTGCCTTCTTAATAATTAATTAGATTTTTAAAATTCATGTTTTCTGATGGTAATGTAGGCATGTTACAGCTGCTAAAGCTAATTGAGAGAACCCCGTGGGGTCTACATGTGTGCTTGACATCGGCTGCAGTAATCTGTTTCAATGTCTGCTCTCTAATGTTTTGTTGTAGAATACTGTCAGGCACATCAGAAAGTGCTTCTGACACATGTTTCCCCACACCTATAGATGTTTCATTGGCTCTCTCTTGAAGAGGTATATGAAAAATACTAATAAACAGAGTCTGTTCCTCATGGGCACCATTTTCATGTCCAGCGTTAGTTTGGTAACAGAATCTCTCCATTTTTCACAAGATTTGGAATCTGTTTAAAGAGTCAGAGCTTTTAAACAAGAAGACAAAGGAAGCCAAACACTTGAGGCAGAGCAGCATTCACAGTTGTTGTTTCCAAGGTTCCTGAAATGAGTGTCTCAGTAGATGGGATAAAAGAGAGATCATCAATGCCTGCGTGGTTCCCATAAACTTTGCAAAAAATCTCTGAATATCTGAAATAGAATACAGCAATTGCTCTACTGGGAAGAGAACTACCATTCCTGCTGTAAATCTTTACTGCCCAGGCCTTTGCAACCCATTTGTCACACTGTGCTTTCCTATAACAATTTTAACTCTGAAAAAATATCTCCAGGGCTGAAAACTTATTAAAACTCTCTGTGTGCAGAAAGTATACTGCCTGTGTGCTCTACAGAGCTCCAAAAAGAGGCAAGGCCAGTCCCACCCCAGGGGCAGTAAATGTAATGAGAGCCACAGGCAAACAAAGGGGACTGTGTGTAAAAGACAGATGACCAAATATTAATAAAGACACCAGCGTTTGTAAAACAGGCTGAGTGAAAACTTCGCCATCAGGTTAGTGAGCTGCATTACACCAAAAACAAGACATATGCTAGCATTTGCTACATCTGCTACTACTAAAATATCTACTACTGAAATCCTCTGTGTGCTAGGCAATTAACTCACCTTATTTTGTTCAATCTTTTTCATTGCCCCATGTGACAGTATAACCATCAGTTGGCAGAGAAGATAAGTGAGATTTTAAAAGCATTTTTACTTAACAAAGGTCACCACGTTATCTCTTTACCACTCTAAGAAGATGATATAGTATGCATCATTTATAATTAATAATAAATACAAAGTATCCCTTGGGAGGTTCACACTAATTTGATATAAAAGTGTGTGATGTACTAAGGATGGCAATATGGTGTACAGTTTGACTTATGGTAGACAGACAAGGACCAGCCATAAATGTTTGCAGTTACTGAAACAGTTGTATTAGTGTCATTTTGGAATCATTCTTAGTACTAAATGATAAGTGTTAAGTAATATATTGATATTTATGATGTGGTTGTTCCCTTAATACATCTGTTTATGATACATATAGCTTTTCTGTTGAAGGTGTTCTAAGAGCTAGCATGTATATATTCCCTCAGCACCTATGACAATGTTAAGCCCCCCAAAGCTTCCTAATACAAGATTTTAGACCAACCTGAATGCAGAATATCTAAAATGAGACCTTTTAATCCAAGTCATCAGCAGCAAAGTTGATTTTCATATCACACGGTAATCCTTTGTTAACTCTGTAAGCAATAGATGATGATCATGATATCAAAAATGGGTTTACTTAACAGATTTAGATCAGAAGTAATTAGACAGGGTTGAAGAAAGGTTTTAACATCTCTTTGTTATTTACTTTCTTAGACTCATTGTCTAGTATCAAAAATAGAACAAGTCCCTAGGTCCTGGTTTTTAGGTCTGGAACCATATTTGGGTACTACATTTCCTGGGAAAGAAATTACAAAGCAGGATCAACAAGAAGAAAGGTCACCATGTGGTAACCCTGAAACAAAAATATTTTTAAGTATGGAAATATATACTCTGTGAGTAGAAACATAACAATGTCTGTTTGCTAATTCTACCTACATAATATTTTGCTAATAGAGAGTAGCAGTCAGAATTCATTCATTCAACACATAGATGTTCAGAGGCTGCTGTGTGGTCATTATTCAGAGCCTAGGGTTTTGCAGAAAACAAAATCTCATCAAGTTCATATTCCAGGGAGAGTAGAGAAGCAATAAATATTAGTATCAAAAATGTATATGTAAAATCTTGATCAAGGCAATGAATAGAAATAAAGCAGGGAAGTAAGAAGGATTCCCAGGGAAGGCACTAGTGAAGGGCTCTTAAGAAGGTGACATTCAAACAAAGACAAAGGACATAAGGGAGTAAGCTCTGTTGATGAAAACAGACTTTAAGGCTGAGAAGGGACCACTGCAAAGGCCTGACTCAGCAGCATGCCTAGCATGTTAAAAAACATATAGGTATATCATGGCTTGGATTACTGCAAAACCTATCCTTTTGCTATTTACTAAGAAGGGAAAAACTGTGGTAAGAAGAATAATGTTGGTGTGTGAGGGGAATGATACTGGGAGTTTGGTTTTGAATATGTTATGATTAAGATGATTATGAGACATTTCAGTGGAGAAGTCAAGACTCAGCAATAAATGCAAATCTGGAGTCCAAGATACAGACATTTGAGTGTCATCAACATTTGCATGACATTGAAAGCAATGAGATTGTTGATACCAGACAAGAACTAAGCCTAGACCAAGAAAAAGAGATGAAGAGAGAGCCTGTGGCTATTCCTATGTTTAGAGAGAAAAATAACTTAGAATTGGCAAGAGGAATGGAATTGCGGGAGAACAACTAGCAGAGACATGAGGAGAGTATGAGAGTAGGTGTCCTAGAAGCCACGTGAAAAAAAGGGCCTTGAAGACGGAGTAATCAATCTTGTGTAGTGCTGCTGATTCAGTGAAAAGTGACAACCAATCATAAAATTTAACAATGCGGAGTCATTAGTGACTTTGCAAGAGAAGTTTTAGTCAAATGGTAGAAGTAAAAGTCTAATTGGTGTTGGGTAATGAGATGAGGGGAGGGGAAATTAATTTGCAAAAGGCTAGCATGGGCTGTTTTTGAGGAAGGGAGATAAAGCGGCTGCTAGCACACAGTTTATTCAATGCAGGAAAATTAAAGCATATTTCTGTACTGATGAAAAAGTGAAGTATGTAGGAAAAGAGTGATGGCATAGGAGGAAGTCAACAATTGCTGCAAAGATATTCTAGACACGTGGAGATTCTAGACATGCGAGGCTGCCAGCACCTCTGCAGAGGACTGGAGGGGAAGGGCTAATTTGGGAGCAGGCCTGATTTGTCCTTAGGGAAGCAGGGAGACCCATGATACAGACACAGCTGCAACTGGTTGGGTATATGCAGGGTGGGAATATTTGTGTTTTTCCCTATCACTTATCGTATATACTCGAGTATGAGCCGAGTTTTTCGGCACAAAATTTGTGCCGAAAAACCAAACTTGGCACAAATTTTGTGCCGAAAAAACTCGGCTTATACTCAAGTATATACGGTATATTTTCTCAGTGTTGTTGAAAGCCAAGTCATTGTCTAAGCACAAAGGTGTGAGAATGTCATAAATGCAGTGGAATTGCTGGATCCCTTTGAATTAAGTGGTCTTAATTTAAAAGGAAATCAATTAGCATGATTGTGTATTTTTATTTTCCAACATGTTTCGGTAGGCAGGTACTGAGAAGGCATCAAGAATAAATTAAGCCATGTTGGAATTTTTCCAGGCATGCAAAATCATGAGAATGCACAGAATATGAGGGGGAGTAGAAGGAAGTGATTATAATAATAGACTATGGAATCTGAGTTAGGTAAGGATAGAGGTAAGAGTATAAGTTAGGAAAGAAGGAAAAAGCAGGTTTAGTAAATAATATATCCCAGTGTGGTTGAAAACTTGTTGGCATCAGATACTTGAGGTAACTGGCTGGAAAGTTATGAAGAGTTGGATGATGAGCAAGCTGTTTGACCTGGAGGTTGAGGATGTACCCAGCTGCTAGTAATGATGAGGTCTGTAGTATGACTCAATGAAAATTGGTCATAGCTAGATGAAGAAGACAAGACTAAGGTATTTACCATCCACTATGTTGGAATTGTTATCTACATGGATATTGAAATTACCAAGAATTATTCAGGAGTAATAGACAGAGTGAGCAATGAGATAAGAGCTCAAATATTTTTTAAAAAGGAACAGGAGAGCAGTGCCTGTCGTTCAAAGAAGTAGGGCGCCAGCCCCATATGCCGGAGGTGGCGGGTTCAAACCCAGCCCCTGCCAAAAACTGCAAAAAAAAAAAAAAAGAAAAAAAGAAAAAGAAAAAAAAGGAACAGGAGTGGAACAGGGGTGAATGGGCTGCAATTGAATTAATATAGAAGGGTGTGGTTTGAGGACATTCATTTTAAAACAGGATTTTTAAGGAGGAGGTGGTGAGAGTTACTTAGAAACAGCTTTGAAGAGCATAGATGACTCCCATCTCCTAATTCTGTGTTACAAAGACTTTCCAGGAGAAGAGTCATCATCATTGCTCATGTAGAGGAGATGATTTTTCATTTCATTCAATATTCTTTTAGGCACTTGAAGAAAGTAACTGTTTTTGATTAACTCAAGATTAAAGGTAGCTGTCAGGAAAACTGATATGCCAACTGCTGTTCAAACAGAAAGAGGAAAAAGATTAAGAATAATGGTATTGTACAAATCCAGGTGAGAACTTACGAGAGTTTGGAAAGAAGGCATGTGCTAGAGGAACGGTTTGAGGAAAACCAAAAACAAACTAACAAACCAAAAAACCCACTATGGAAGGAAGGAATTCTAAGAAAGGAGTATATATCCTTAGATTCTCAGAAATCCCTGAAACCAGTAAGGAGAGAATGTCTTATTTTGACCATTTATAAATCAGATAATTAAAGCACAAAGAAATAAAATGATTGGTTCAAATCGCATGACTTAATACAACCTGAGGAGCGAGAGTCAAAGTTCAGCCTTCCTGTGTTCTAGGTAGTGGTGCTATGGAGGTCAACCAAGTCCCAGCTGAGTCCTATAGTATTTGTTCTTCTTTATTTTCTCATCCTACTATTGTCATTATAATTAGTTACATGTTAATACAACCTAACTTGAATAGAATGATAAATTATTTCTATCTTTTTTTCAGCAGGACATACAGGGTGTTTATAAAACTTTTAACTATTAAAATAGTCAACTATTTTAAATTGCACACAAACTTTATGGCCATACTGTATGTTTAACATGAATTCAACAGAAGTCAAGAAGACACAAGGAAAAGAGAATATTAATGTGTAATGAGAGAAAAATGTTTACATATTATATTTCATAATTGATTTAAAAAAACATAATTTTTATTTCACAGAACAGTGATGTAAAAGTGTCCTTGAATGCCTCTAATTGAGCCATTTTTGTTGGGATGTTTTGGGTCCCATTTTTCAGCTGTGCTTGTGTTCACTGTTGGGCAATGGGTCACACTGACTGCATGACCAAACAGTGGTGGGGAACTAAAGAGTCCTGGTAAGGGTGGTAAGGGCACTGTGTGATGCATTATCTATGTCTCAAAGTGACAGCTCAGGCACTCACTGAGCATGCCCAGTGGAGAAACCTCAGAAAATAAGGAACAAATGTTCCTACCCCAGAACTCCATGTGTAACCTGATCTCTTTCACAGTGTAAATCAGGCTTTGCTAAGTTTATGTGACCACAGTCTTAGAGAAGGAAGCCCTTACATACATTCTCTGTCTTTCTGTGTCTCCACTGCAGACTTTGGAAGAGCAGTAGCTGACCACATGAGCGATTAGCTGCAGAGAAGTGTGGGCATCTCACTCTGCTCAGGTGGCAGAGAGTCACGCTGCAGTTTAGATAGCTGTTTTCCCATAGCAAATATGATGCTTATCATCTGCCAAGTATCACGGCTTGAGCCACTTCATCAAGCACTCAGGAAGTGTAGCTATCTCAGGAAAGCAGCTAACACGATTTATTCCTGTTCAGAGGAGGGTTTAATTGGCATTTTGAAAGAAAGTGAGGGCAATAATAAAGCTAAACAATTCCAAATAAGTATTACCTTAATTGCATAAATACACATCCCAATTACTTGAAGTGCTGAAAACTTTGGTGTTGTAAACTTTATAGCCATGGTGAATGCATTGTTGTGTACACTTATGTCTTACATATATGTGTGTGCACGCTTGTATATAGGTAGGCGCATATACGTCTGTGTGTGTCATGAGTGTATTTCCCATCATTCAGCAAGACGACTTTACAGTAACTTCAACATATAACTGTGTCATCTTCATTTTTTACAGAGGCTAGTGCTGAAGTTTCTCTTTTCAATAATGAATCATATATACACATAATTATTATAAATCTATATAGATTTTTATAGAACATATTGAGTGTGTAGCCATGATTATAACTTGATTCTTACTTTCTATGTTCTTATATCCCTATGTGCTGATTTAGACAAGGAAATAGACAACTACAATACAAAGTGCTAAATGTTAAAATCAGGATGCTGTAATAACATAGAGGAAAATTGCCAGGTCAATTCAGCCTTGGAGGAAGAATTCTTCTCACAGATAATTCCTGAAAAATGACAGAAGTTAGCTCACTATCTCTAATGGGAAATAATATTACTTTGTGTTGGCAATTTCAGTGGCCTTGTAATTCTGAATCACCATTTTAGGTTGCATCTTTTTATTCTGGAATTACACAAGGAAGATGAGGAAATGGATAAACAATTTAATTGAGGTCATAAACCTAGCACTAATCCAATTTATTGAGGAACATCATGAGTGTTCCCATGCTGTTTTGCCAGTGATCAAATTTGGAGAAGGTACCCAGGTTCTTATGGGACTGAGTCCCTCATGCTGCCAATGATCAAATTTCGAGTAGGTACCTGGGTTTTTATGGGGCTGAGCCCCTCAGGCTGCCTGTGAGCATGTCTTCGAGGGGGTTGGCTTCTGGCTGCCTGGCATTCATTGGCACCATCTTAACATGCTGGAAGGAAGCTTCTGTGCATGTTCTAGGGAACCTACTAAATGTCTCTTCATCTTCTCTTAAAAAATAATCATTACTATTAATTCACACATTGATTCAAAAGATACTTATTAAGCTTCAAGGATGTATAAAGGGGTCAATACAGTTCTTTGATGTTTTTTCACATAAGTTTTAAAAATAGTAATTAGCTATTCAGAAAAATGGTGAGAATATTTAAATGTATAGTAATCTTTTGCTCAGGTCCCCATTGCATTTGTATGCCTTACGTGAGGGAAGACAGTTCTCCATGGGCACCCCACAGTTCTTCACACCTTTTGACTGGATAACTTACTGCCCTTTCCTCTCTTTCCAGCAATGTTTGCATGGCCAACAGCCTTGAAAGATAGAAGTGGTAAGGTCAGAGAGGTTTACTGTTCTTTATAAAAGACCCAGTTTCCTTAAGCTCAGGGTTTCTCTTCTAAAATGCTTCCTACTGTGTGTGCAGGCATCCCTGACCCTCTTGACATTCCCTGTGGAAATATGGGTTCAGGAAACTGATGCAAATGTTAATCCTTTGGCTACAGAGATTTCTGTGAGTAATAACGCTATTTGCCTCTGCCTCTGCCTTCATAGCCATGGCAGGTTTCTACTAGATTTCAAAAAACTCTCAAACTCGTCCCAGTTCTTGACATAAAGTCCTTTTAAATAGCTTTTCTTTTATCATCTTCTTTTCTCGTGGTATAAATCAATATACAAATTAATGACTCTTTAAAAATAAACTTATCAAATAAAATTACCTTTCCTTGTATTTGTATTCTTTATGACAGAATGTCTACTATATGATAACTATAGAAGCTATTCCTCCTCAACTCAGCAAATTTCTAAGGATTGATTTTATTTTATGTTTTATTTTTATTTATTTATTTGTTTGTTTATTTGAGATAGAGTCTCCCTCTGTCACCCCAGGTTTAGCAGTGACATCATTATAGCTCACTGCAACCTCAGACTCCTGGGTTCAAGTGATCCTCTTGCCTCAGCCTCCCTAGTAGCTGGGATGACAGGTGCCTGCTGCCATATCCAACTAAGTTTTTTATTTGTTTGTTTTGTTTTTTGTTTGTTTGTTTTTTAGTAGGGACAGGGTCTCCTCTTGCTCGGGCTGGTCTCCAACTTCTGAGCTCAAGCAATCTACCTGCCTTGGCCTCCTAGAGTGCTAGGATTACAGGCATAAGCCACTGTGCCCGGCCTCTAAGGAGTGATTTTAGACCAAGCCGTACAGAGTTGGCCATTGTTAGGGATTGTGATGACCTTGAAGAGTTTGCTTCTTTCATTTCAGATATAGCAGCTCTACTCTTAGATGTTCTGAATATTACAAGTCTGCCTGTTTTAGGCAATAAATAGAAGAATGAGGACACAAGTGAATTAATAAAAATAATACATAAAGTGTTTAATACACTCCACTAGATTATGTATTTAAAAGATTTCTAGATTTGTAGAGAATTGGTTGGTTGCTTATGCTTTATCTTCCTTCACCTTCGTTAACTGAAAATGTGAACTTAGTTGAGTAGATGTAAAGTATTTTGACATTTTTATTTTTTTCTATGTATTTAAATTTGAATTTACTACAATATCAATGAGATGAAGTTTTTAATTTTTGTTCTTTTTTGTTGTTTCTGTTGTTTTGTTTTTTATAGAATCTATTCTGAGTCCTTTGTAGTGCATTAAAAATTAACAAATTGATGCCATGCAGTATTATTTTAATGATTGTGGAATACAAAGCAGGTACAGTCTGGTACCAAAACTCACTTGGTAAAGAAATAAAGACCTATTGTGTATGTTATTAATTGCCTCTAGGAGGGTGAGTAAAAAGGAATATATACTAAAGGAGGAAAAAGAAAATCCCAATTCAATTTGTTGTGGTTGTGGTGGTGGTGCTTTCTCCAGGGACCTGCTTTGCCTCTGTTTGGATTAGCCCTGGACGCTAGAGAAATGAGTGTCCCAGTACTTCACAGCAGCACTCCATTCAGGGAGAAAGAGCCCTGGATCCTTAGGGCACAGTGAAATACGTGATGGGAACACCTTACAAAGTCCCTCCTGCCATGTGTGCAATGATGACAGCTTTTTTAGCTCTCTGTTTTCTTTCATTTTTGTGAATTGAGAGAGTTCATAAATTTCTGTAGGCAAGATGCTCCTTTGTGAAACATGTTTGGAAAAATTCAGTGGATCTATATCTGCTGGAAATTTATGTTAACCTTTAAAAATGAGAAAGCAGAACACAAAGCAATGTGTACATAATTTAATTGGAAATCTCAGTTTTGTGTTAACACCTTTTACTCTAGATTTTCCTGTTATAAATTCAGGTGTTAATATTAGTCACTGTATGAGCTAGTAAAGTCATTTATCTCTATGGGACCTAAGTTAGAAATCAGGAAGATAATTACTCACCTTCTGAGGGTGGAAATTTAATTACTGTTTGTATGCTGCCAAGTTAAAAGCACAGAAATAATTATTACTAAAACATATACAATAGATGTCTCAAATTTGTGACCTGACAAGGTTGTAGTGACCTTTTCACTCCTCACTTGGTGTCCCCTGGGCTTTGAAGCTTGCTTTTATCTCTGGTGTTTGAAATATAGGTTAATTATACTAAGTAGTGTGAAGTCAGAAAAATAAAATGAATATGAATAACTGCACTATATTTCAAAATCACCTGACAACTGTCTGAATATTTATGCATTTATTACACAGTGGTCTGTTCTAAGAAGCATTAAAAAAAATGCTCAGATTTGAGATCTAGCAGAAATTTTGCCAATGAACCTGGCTTGTACTAAGTTAATAAGATTTCTAGAATTTAAATATTATAAATCCCAAAATACAGAATTATTATAAAAACCAAAGTATATAATGTAAATAGTCCCATAAAAAAAAAAAAAAAATCCTGAATCTAAAACACTTCTGATCCCCAAACACTTCAGATTACAGATACTCAACCTATATTAACCCATTTGGTCTTTCCAGAAACACAATGAAGCAGGTGATATTTTCACTCACTTTATAGGTGAGGAAACTGAGGCACAGGCTGATCATGTCATTTGTGCAAAGTCACATCATTAATGGAGGGCAAGCTCACAGCTTGATCTAAATCAGTCTGGCTCTAACATCCCTGCTTTTGACTAGCATTTTATTACCTTTCAACAAAGAGAAAAAAAGTAGCAAAAATAATAAAATGAAAGGAAGAAGGCAAAGATCCTTAAAAAATTAAAAGTAGCCTGGATATTGGGTATTATGAACACATGATATGCTTTTTACTTTTTTATTCTAGCAGAAAAAAAATCAGGAATTGCAGCATACATTCCTACAGTTAAAATGTAACACAAGCATTTGTTAATGAAAGTGTACTTTTTTTATCTGCAAACCTTGATCACATAGAAAGATATATGCAGAAGTGGAGTAAGAGGGGGACCCATTGGTCAGAGTAACCAGCGACAGCTTCTTGTCTGTAAAATATATTAGGAAAGTGACACAGGATCAGGTCTGATTCTCACTGCTCAGCTCACAAGAGATGAGCAATCCAGTTACTCGGGAGACACTCAAAGAATCCTAAAACTGTTATCTGAGAATTTAATCAGGGTCCCTTATCAATCTCTTATCTGTTATCTTTACTTTGTTGCTTCTACCATCTAACTTTATGTTTATTGCGTTTGGCTATACTACATGATAATAGGACTATACCAAAGAGTACTGCATAGTCCTACTCTCATTGCATTATAATTTAGTAAAAATGCTTTAGAACTACCATGTTATATAGTCTAGTTGTTAAGGACTAGGCCTCTGTATTCCCCTGCCCGGGTTTACGTCCAGGTTATTCTTGTGACCTTGAACAAGACATTTATCCTTTTGGTACTTCAGTTTCTTCACCCACTAGGGGAGACGAAAAGACTATCTACCTGTAGGATTGTTTAAAGATTGGATGGTTTGATATCTATAAAGTATTAAAAGCAGTATCTGGTATGTAGTAAGGACTCTATAAATGTTGCTTGTTATTTTAACATAGCATGTATGTAATGTACGTTATAAAAAACAGTGGTTCTTCAGACTAGGCATTTCATTTCAGATCACTGTGTCCTCAGTTTTTTTCCTTCCTTTTATACATATATGTCATTCCATGATTCCTCATTGAACTCTAGTTTCTTATTTAAATTCAATTCAGTGATCAACCCAGAGCTCAAATAGCCTTTAGTATACCATATTCTAATAATTGACATAATTTGCTATGCACGTTGATTTACTTAAATGTGTGCTTACCACTCACAGGGACAATATTGAACACTTTTGTATCGTCAGCATCTGGCACAGTATCTGGCACCCAGAGTGAAATTAAACAACAATGCAGCTGTGCTAGTTGCACACAAAACTACAGGGGCAAAGGAGGGATGCTATGCTTTCTAAGGAGATGGCCTCAGGCCACCTCCCAGGAAACCGTCAAAGGCTTGTGTCTTGATAAATTTCCACTGTCTGTCTGATCCTTAGCCTTACAGGTTTAGAAAATGATGTGGTTGGCACACCAACAGCTGATTCATTTCTCAGGAGTAGACTTCAACCTCATTAAACAGATATGAGATACCACACTGCAGTTTATCAGTTAACAGTGAGAAGTGACTCTCATGCAGACAAGAATGCTCAAAATGCCAATGATCAGTATGTTCTCTTGCTAAAGATAGACCTACAGAAAGAGTAAAAATGTATCCAAACACTGCCTTGGGAGTATAGAGCTCAAAGCATGGGTATTAAGTAGTCGGAAATGTGTTGAGATTAAAAGTAGTGATGGATTTGCCAATTACAGTAGAATTCTATAAATTGGCTGCTGACATTTTCTTTCTATTTTATGTCTGTGTCCCATAAGCTTTTGTTCCTTTTCCACCCTATACCTCTGTTTCATGCTTTATTTATTATATTAATTTATTTAATCCGGTTACGTTTAATTCTGTGACTCTGAGAGCCATTGATTCTATTGGGTAGGTGAAGACTTTTCAAGCACAAGCACCTTATTTTCACAATTTTAAAGTTTTACTTCAGTCCTTCCTTATAATTTTTACATAGTAACAGGCCAGAGTAAGCACTGGTTTTATAGAATGAACAAGATGCATTTTAATATTTTTTTGAGATGAGAGACTGAAGAGGCCAAATGTGACTCCATTTTGTAAAAAGACTTCATTTTGAAACCTAGCCCCACTACAGGAAAAGACCATGATGACGCCCCTTCTGGGCAGGACCATCAGCCCAGGTGGGGCCAGCCTATCGGGAAGTGGGCAGGCATTTCTTCTTCCTAGAAAGTTTCTAGCAAACTCACCCTATGGCCATCCAATGTATCAGGTACTCTTAGATAACAGCTCAGCCAATGGCGACCCCCTCCCCCCCCCAAAAAACGCCGGATAGCATTCCCCTATGGCCTTTAAAAACCTTCCCCCCTGCCATTTTTGGGTCGCCCCTCCACAGCCACACTGGGGAGTGGAGTGACCCGAGCATATGCTTGAATAAAGACACTCCTTTGTGTTCACATGTGTGTTTGGTGGTCTCTCAGCAGCCATATCAGTCCTAATAAGACCAATCAGGCAAAGAAGTATTAATTGGAAATAGAAAAAAAAAGGATAGATACTTATGTATTGCCCCTGAGAAGACTGACCTGGCAGGAGTCCATAGCTATTTGAATGTGGGACCAAAAGAAGGAAGATTTATAAAATTTGGAGTCTCGTTAAGACAAAAGCACTGTGCAGAAGAAGAAAATATTAAGAAGGAAAGATATTGACTTCAACATTGAGAGTGTTCATATCATACGTTGGTGAAATAGCCAGATGGGTTGTATCAATGTAGATCAAGGGTTTTACTGCCCTTGGAATAAATTTCTCCAGCCTCATAGCTCCAGCCTCATACCATTTACTTTCTTCTTGAGCACATGTGCTAGGAAAACGCTTCCCACACTTTAATGTGTGTACTTCTCACTTGCACTTCTAGTTAAAATGCAAATTCAATACAGTGGGACAGGAATGAGACCCGGACATCTGCATCTCATACAGGCTCCATGATAATGTGGCTGGTCCCCGAGCACACTCTGAAGCGTCCCACAACTGTAAGACACTTGCCTCTTTTCTGTTCTTTGGAAACAAAATGCTTTACTGGTTCAGGACATTTACTCAAGCAATTCTGTTTGCCTGGGGTACTTTTCCCCAATTTCTTTGAGCGATTGGCTAAACTTCCTTCTAGATTTCGACTGGAAATTCTTGACACTTCCTTTCCTACCCAATCGAGCACATCCACTCTCCTCACAACCACTCCCCTGTAAATTCCTCTCAGTCATACCTACATCTTTATTTTTCTCACAGCCATTGTCATAATCCATATCATTTTTATGTATATGATTATGTATTTATTGTCTATCTTTCTACTAAAATATGAGTTCCTATAGTTAGAAAACATACCATTTGTTCATTCCATCCAATAAATATATATTGGTATATTGTGTGAATAATTAACACATCGAGGTAGAAATACACAGGTGACAGTTGGAAATGGGGCCCAAAACTCAAGGGAGAGTCCTGGGTTAGAATGAGCAGTATCTGAAGATGAGTAAATGGAGCAGCCTAGGCAGAATTTGGCTGGGAAGATAAGAGGACGAAAAACAAAGCTCAGGAAAGTCTGACTTTTTTGTCCTGTTTTCTAAAAATGCCTCTTCATCATGTATAGAGAGCGTTCCTCCTGCCTAAAGCTTGGCTTGTTCTTAACTTTGACCTTCTTACCAGGATGAATCCTTCAGGGATTCTTCTCCCAAATTTCTCTTCTTTAACCTTCAGCAAAGAAAATACAATATGTGTTTCTGTTTGAAAGCAAGAAATCCTAGATAGGTACCCTCCAAGCACACAAATAGGTCTTTGTTTTCTCTTTCAAATATATTTGCATTTGCTGAATTTTTTTCCTGGATAAACAAAAGATAACCTGCAGCTCCTCCTCTTCTCTGCGAACTGTACAGCACTTACTGAATCCTAGGATTTAGGTGATTCGTTTTTGTTTTGTTAATGCTGTGCCAGTATTTATCTTCTTTAAAAGCTACCTCAGAATAATTAAAACCAGGATTCCCCATATTTTGACTAGGATGTACACCTATGGTGCATAATGCAAGAGTACATGTTGGATCTATTAGTATAGACTATAAATGTCTCAACACAATAAGTAAACGAGATGAGGTATATATTAACCAGTGTGATGTAAGCGTTCCTAATTCTATAAAAAATCAACACATTGTACCCCATAAATGCAGTAATGTATACATGATCTATGTGTTTATGATTTAATAAAAAAAGGAAAATTACTATACCTTTTCCAATAGATTTTAATTTGTTATAGTTATTAACGAGCTTCATATAATAGTATAATAAGAAGTATTACTGGATTTGTATGTATATGGTATAGATTATAAAACATACCTAAAGATAAAAATGCATAAAAAGTGAGATAAGGGGGTGGCGCCTGTGGTTCAAAGGAGGAGGGCACCAGCCCCTTATCCCATATACCGGAGGTGGTGGGTTCAAACCTGGCCCCGGCCAAAAGCTGGAAAAAAAAAAAAAAAAAAGAAAGAAAGAAAAAAGGGAGATAAGGCTTTAGAGAAACACAGTTTGAAATTATCCATGGTGATGACTTTTTACAACCTTCAGCTAATATGAAGCCCAAAGCACATAGATTGCCAGGTCCAGTGCTCATGGCAGAGGACAGGAAGCATCTTTCAAATAATAATTTTGTCAGTTTTATAATTATGTGTGATTCCTTTTAAGATCTGATTAAAACATCACTATTTTTCACCTGCAATGTGCCTGATGAAGAGTTTGCTATTCCTTTTTCTTGTTAATTTTGCTTGTGTTACTTTAGTTTTTATCTTCAGTCTATAACTCTGTTTAAGGCTGCTATAAAGCACTTACCCAATGTTAGATTATATAATCTTAAAATCTATTTTACAGGACTGTCTAAATGATGGGATGTTGAAACATGATGAAAGCAAATGATTGAGTGAGGCAGCCTCTGTCTGTCCCTCTTCCCAGGAAGCGCTCACTTTACCCCCAGGGAAGCTGCTATGGTGTGTGCACCTGCCCAAGGACGCTGTGCCAGCCATTGCCAATGAAAGTGGAGCTAAGCTTAGTTTTCTTTATATCTACATGTATATAAACATATTTTTGTCCTCCTAAGTCTTGCATGCTGTCTCATTTGCTTATTCTACTTTGGAGACTGCTGATTTAAATGTTGTATTTTTCACATTTTATCCTAAAATATTACCAACTGCCATGGAAAGGAATGCACATTCTCAGAGAGTGGACAATTAGCTTTAAATTTCTCTTTTTAGTCTCTAAATTTTTTTATGACATTTTCTTGTCGTATGTTTAAAAGTAACATGTTTAGTATGTTATGTTTAGTACTCATTTGGTCATTTGAGTTTTTAGATAAATTTCTATTTTCAGTTACCAATCATTTGCTAAGCTGGATGCCATATTTATCCTCTGGCTTGGGCTGGCTCCTGGTATTTCATAAACACTTAAGAAACAAGATTAAGTATTCCAATTTGGACCCAAGATAAGAGCGATCTCATTAAATATGTTTCGGATATTTTGAAACTAATCAACACCATCTTTTCAAAGCACTGGTGAACCCAACAAAACCTGGGACCTTCCTAGGTACCAAGAAATCTTGGGACTGGAGACTTGGGTCCTCTCATTAAACCTTACCAAAGGAAAGGGGAATGGAGGGCCAAAGACGGTGCCATGTTATTACCTTTGTCCCCTGGGACTCTCAGAGGCAAGCAAGACTCCCATTAAAAATAATTATTTAGAATATTAAAAACAATAAGGAAATACCAAAATACAGCCATAATTGTAGAACATCTTAAGATAGAAAAGGAAATTGTGTATAGTCAGCTGAAACTACATTTGTTTATTTTGTAATTATTATAATTGCTTAGGATGAAGCTCTTTTACTCTTTCTAGAAAGAATTTAAGCATGGCTTTGGTCTCCAGGTCCCAGGTGAGTTACCTTTCACAATGTCTCTCTGAAGACCACGTAAGCTGGGCCGTTCTATAGTGACAGCTCCCTGTACTTCTCCACCAAGTGATTTGGGCATATCTGACAATCAACCATCAATCCCTTTACTCAGAAACAAGTTTTTAGACATTATTTTATTAAATCAGGGGTTTCTTTATCATAGAATTTATGAGGATTTATTTTATCATTGTAGTAGTCAGAGGAGATGGTCATTAGTGACAGTATATGTGATTCAAAGACAGGTTAATAACTTTATCCACCTAATGAAGGCCTATGGACATGAATTTGCTATTTTGTGATAGTTTTATTAAAGGCAGAGTAGGGCAAGCAAAGGTTTTGATATGGTGGTCTATAGTCTGAATATTTATTATCAGTCATCTATGATCATGTTGTTAGTTCAGCAAATAAAAATACAAGACACCTAGTTAAATATGGATGTCAGATAAAAAATAATGTATTAGAACAAGGTTATCTCAACCAAAATTTGGGGCATACTTACACTAAAAATTTTTTTTGTTTATTTGAAATTCAAATTTAACTAGGCTCTCTTATTTCTGTTTTACACAGGAGTGTGTAAAATATCTCTTTATTTTTTATGATAAATCTTAAGGTTCCTTAATTAACAGTAGGATATCCTGTTGGAACTTTTTAATAAGTTAAGAGGCAATAAAGAAGTGGTTAATTGAATTGATTGAGTGGGTGATTATGAGTCTTTGTTTCTTCATATGTAAAGGGCAATGTACTTTTTTTAAAGATACCTTCATGCAAATGGTTATTGCAGCACAATTCACAGTTGCAAAGATATGTAATCAACCCAAGTGTCCATCAGTTCATGAGTGGTTTAATAAAATGTGTTATATCAATACCATGGAGTACTACTTCGCCATAAGAAAGGATGAATAAATGCCTTTTGCAATAACTTGGATGAAATTGGAGATCATTCTTCTGAGTGAAGTATTTTAAGAATGAAAAAACAAACACCACCATTGTGTCATGGCCTACCTATAGCCATGACTCAAGCATTACAAAAGTGATTCATTGAATCAAAAACATGGGCAGCCCCTGAAAATTTTCAAATAAAAGAATAATAAATAAATATAAAATAGAACAATTCATCTTTTAAAAAGATGATATGTGTCTGCTTTCTGAAAACCTCATATGCTCCAAGGTGCTGAGTTGATAGAATTTATCTTCCCTTAAAAGTAAAAGCATGCATGAAATTATTTTCTAACATTTTAATGTGGTATCAACGTTGGACATCTACTGTCATGGTGAAATGATAAAAGAAAGCCTATGGGAAAGGGTGGTCTTCAGCTGACTCTATGAGAAGTCCTAAGTGAACCAAGTCAAAGTAAAAAGGTAATAATTTAGACAACTTCTACAGAATTATAAATCTTAAATATAGGAAATTGTTTATATGCTCTTTTTAATAATATTATAACTTCTTAGCTGACTAAAATGGCATACTTCTGGCTGGAGGCAGGAACCTGGAATAAGTAGCTTCTAAGGTTACCTACTGCTGCCCTGGAATTGGAACTTTCAGACTGTCTCAGTACTTTCTGATAGCTTTCCAAAGTGTAGGTTAGTGTTACAACACAAGGACGATTGTATCATCTTTGCTTCTTTGCTTTGATGAAAAGAGGTTAAATAAAGACACTGGTTCAATTATTAGCCCCAAGTCCCAGAGACAATCCTGTGTTTATTTCTGTGATGAATACTTCCCATGATTGTAAACTTAAAAAATCAAAATTCTTTCAAAATGAGACATCCAGACATTTTCTGTTTTATCTCTGCAGTGAAGTACTGTATTTCTGCAAATTAAAATGAGAAGCAAGTCTTTTGCCCTGTAGAAAACTAAAATAAATCAGCAAATAGAAGCTGATGCTGTAGACAGTAACCACAGTTCACTATTTATGTAGCTTTGTTCATGAAGCGACGAAGTACTTGATTATTTTATTTATAGACATTTTTGCTGGAGGAACCTCATAATCAAGCTATTTTTATTTTCATGACACTTTTTTCTTGAAGGGATGACAGTCAAGAAACATTATTCTACCTTGTCTGCTCACATACAAAGTAGTGTTCAGGCTGCTGTCAGATTTAATAAATAGTGCCCATCCACGGGCCTTTGACAGTTATTATTGGGGTTATGGGCCCAAGTAAAGTTCATGGATGTGTTTCGGTTATTAAATCTGTCCACTTGTTCCTGGATAGTATTTCCTATATTCTGCATATTCCTTATCTTTTCTCATACTGATCCCAACTAGATTGAATCTGTTTTGGTTTATCAATTCTCCACTCTTTTCCATTATTATATATTCAATTATTTTGTAAATGAGCCACTTTAAAGGCAGGAAATATGTCAGATTTATTTCTCCCCCAGTGTTTAGCAAACAGTTTGGCATACAGCTGTGTCTGCTCACATTGTTGTCTATAATGTTGTTCGTTTGCCAAGACCCTTAAACCTTTCTTTCTCACTATTCTTAATTCATTCTATGTGATTCTGTCAGTGTGGGAGGATGGGCACTCGCTAACATGGATACGAACATAATCTATGAGCAGGAGTTCAACTGGAATCCCAGGGCTGTATGTCAAATATTTAAGTTTTAAATCGAGCTCATGCATTTTTATTTTTTAATCTAATTTAATTTAATTTATTTTTTTTGAGACAGAGTCTCACTTTGTCAACCTCAGTAGAGTGCCATGGCGTCCCAACTCACAGCAACCTCAAACTCTTGGACTCAAGCCTCAGCTTCCCAAGTAGCTGGGCCTATAGGTGCCTGCCACACTACCCAGCTAGTTTTAGAGATGGGATCTAGCTCTGGTTCAGGCTGGTCTCAAACTTGTGAGCTCAGACAATTCACCCTCCTCAGCCTCCCAGAGTGGCATGAGCTACTGACCCAGCCTAAGCTCATACATTTTAAATAAATATGTTCTGTCCAAGTTCATTGAAAAAATAATAACAAATACAGGGGTAGCACCTGTGGCTCAAAGGAGTAGGGCGCCAGCCCCATATGCCGGAGGTGGTGGGTTCAAACCCAGCCCTGGCCAAAAAACTGCAAAAATAACAACCACAACAATAATAACAACAACAAAAATAAAAGGAAAAAAGAGAAAGTATATAACTGTGCAATAAATTGTTTTTAGAAACTATAAAGCTCTTTTTATGTAAATACCAATGGATAAAAGTTTACAGATAAGTTATTAAGTTACTCTTGTTTACATGTGTCTCAATAACTAATCAAGGTTTGGTGGAATAATGTAATAAAGCCCTCCTAATTCATATATTATGTATTTATTCCAGAAAAGCTATTTTCTTTCTTCAATTTCAGCAAAATAACTATTTTGTTATAATCAATAATTTTTATATAATTTGGATTCTATCAATAGTAATAGTTCAAAAGATTAAAGAATAAATTATAATTTTATTTGAAATATGGGAAATTCAAATGCATTATCATAGCAATGGTCCATAAAGACAAATGTAAAATTATAAGCACGTAAATTATTTTATATTGCTTATAAAATTATTTTAATATTCAGTTATATGTTATAATAATAAGCAAATTATATATTATAGTTAATGAATTACCAAAAATTGATATCAAAATTATTTTAAAGATGTCATTTTCTGAAGTTACTGAAATACTATTAATTAATCTTATAAAAATGAAAATATTTTCACTTTAATTTTTATCTGTTTACTAATGTATAAGCAGTTGCCAGGTTATGAACAAGATAGGTTTATGTAGGTTTGTTCTTAAGTTGGAACACGTACACTTACCTAATACCTGTAATAGCCTCCATTCTTTTTTTTGCAGTTTTTTGGCCAGGGCTGGGCTTGAACCCACCACCTCTGGTGTATGGGGCTGGCGCCCTACTCCTTTGAGCCACAGGTGCTGCCCAATAGCCTCCATTCTTAACTGCAAATTGTATGTCAGTCAGATGTTTGTAACTCAGAGTTTTACGTAATATCCTGTGTTCATAAGTGTGAGTTGTATGTAAGTCAGATGTATGTAACTCAGGGACTGCCTTGATTCATTAGTACTAGATTTCATGAATGTTATGCATGCTATATCTCTATATATAGGCATATATTTATTTATATATAAATTTTAAAATATTATAAATTATTTACTTTATAAAATTTTATATAGGAAATTTATATGTTCTACAGAAATTAAATTTGTTAATATTATATATTTTCATATGATAAATTTGTTAATATAGCAAAATTTTCTTTAGCTATTCTGGGCAAGTATTACTAACAAATGCCTTACTAATTAGGCATAACCTCAGGAACTAAGAATTAGAAATGAAAGAAAAGCAACATTTCCAAATAGCCCCGTATTATATTTATTGTTTTATACCCTTACCTTTTGATTTTAAAAATGAAATGCACACACACAAATCTTTTCCCTAATAATTTTTGAATTACCAAAAACATAAGCATTTTATAAATTTAAACATACAATATGTAAAGTAAAATATGTAGTTCCTTTCAGTAATTTTACCTGCGTCCACAGTTCACTTTTCTAGTAATTATAGTTAGCAGGTTGATGTAAAGCAATATGCACAGGCGCACTACCTGTCTTTTTAGTGTGGGACGTGATGCTGTGTGTAGGCGCCTTTGCACCATGCTTTTCACATTAGAGAGTACATCATGGCCACCACCCCCCCCCCCAGGTGAATGCATAGCAGCCTTTGTTTATAATGTAAAAGACATTTAATCATATCCCACAAAGAATGCTTAGATTGTTTTCATTCTTATGGTTACAAACAATGGTACTGTGAAAGTTATATTTTTATGTATATAAATATTATATAAAGGTAGCTAGCATAGACCTGGACGACTGTATTGCCTGACAGCTGTGCAAATGTTCTGAGCACTCCTGCACCTGGGGTCTCCTCTCATTGCCTCGGTTGCCTTCGTCTGTTCCCCAGTACACTGCACACGTCTCCCCAACCGCAGTCTCTAGGACTCTTCCAGTAGGCTCAAGTTCCACAAAATCTTAAGAAGCCTTTCTTTTCATAATATCTCTTTCCAGATCACCTGACAGTTGAATTTTCCTTTTAAACTTTACTCTTGAATTCTAAACTTTAAGAAATCTAAAACTCTTCACTGTTAATGATCCAATGCTAACTGTTATCTTACTGGAGGAGTCAGCTGCTCTTTGCTGGCTGTACTTTCTGAGAAGGCAGCTATCTTGGATGTCTTCTGCTATGCAGTGCTGCACATGAAGCTTCTTACATTCATATTGAGTTTTAGTCTTTAATAGTTCTTGGGTAGAAAAGGGGTATCCAGACAGCACTCAGAATAAATTTACCTGATTACCCTGCAATTGCTGGTACAAAAACTGACTTTAGATGGTACACACATAATGCTATCCATGATAGTTTTTTTTTTAATCTACGTGAGCCACAAACTACTGAGAACTATTTATTTGATGCCTTAGAGAAAGAGTCCTTCAGCTGTGTTAAAGGGGAACCTCCTACATTTTTTCTCACCATCCGGGATAGAAATGGACTCACATACGCTAGGTGCTGATGGATTCATGGTCATTTACTCTGCTTTCACCTAAACTTCAGAAGATCAAAGGTATGAGGTACAGTTAAACCAGTAGAGGGAGTTAGGGCCTCAGAGATTCTGAGTTAAAAAAGTCCTTTTGGCAGGGCAAGAAGTTGCACTAAAATCCCCAATATGCTTCCAAATCTGTAAGACTCAAGTCCCCCCAAAGCAATGCCTCCTTGACTGGCTAGCAGGGCATAGATTTCATCTACTCACTATCCAAGCACAGATTTAAATGGGAACAATTACAGATTCATGTACATCAGCGGTTCTCAACCTTCTTAATGCCGCGACCCTTTAATATAGTTCCTCAGGTTGTGGTGAACCCCAACCTCTTTTTCATGTGCATATAGAATATCTTTAAATTAATTTACTAGCTAAATCAGAAAATTAACTATCTAGTTTTATGAAATAATTACAAGAAATACGGATAGTGGAGAAGTTCTGTCTTGCAAAATACTAACTTAGGAATGTTTGATGATTAATAGACTACAACACAAAACAAATAATCTTATGTATTAATCATCATTTAATCATAGTAGCAACGAAAATAATTTTATGGTTGGGGGTCACCACAACATGAGGAACTGTATTAAAGGGTCGTGGCATTGGGAAGGTTGAGAACCACTGAAGTATATGAACAAATATCTTTTTTTGTCTTTTTTTATGAGTTACAAATGCAATTTTATTGTGTGGATAGATTGCATAGAGGCCAAGTCGGACCTTTTAGGGTATCTATCACCCAGATGACATACATTTTACACATTAATTTCTTGCCGCCTACAGCAAGACCTTGTTCCCCTGTGACTTACCCCTCCTGCTGCTTACCTCCCCTTCTTTGATGCTCACCAGAATGGAGAAGTAGAAGCAAACTGTTGTGCAGAAGCAACCTGGTTCTGATAAGTGTCTGACAAACATGTGTGTGACTGCAAGGCATTTGGATAATTCCCACAAATACTCACCAGAAGTCAAGTTCCCTAACAAAGTGGCTTGAAGAGAAAAGTGAGAAACAAAGGAACGTAAGTCTTCAGATAGCTTACAAAACTGGCCACAAACACACATCTGAAGGTACATACTAATTTTCCCTTTTTCCTCTGCTCCACTTTCATGCCTGTGCCCAGATACAGATATATATGTTCACATGACCTTGCACGTGCACACATAGAGGCCTTGGGAAGATCCCTGTCTGCATTCTAAGTTACCGAGTCATTGGAGGGGTATAAGAAGGCATAACACATCTTGCATTTTTAAAAGATTACCCTGAACACTGTGAGGCCAAGAGTGTATTTAGATTGGGGGCATCAAAGCTAAGACGTGTCAGATTATTTAATATATTTTACATGAAAACAGGTGAATTGTGGTGAGTGGTGAATTGAGTGGTGAATCGGTGGTGAATTGAGGAGAAGCAAGACTGCAGGGAGAATAGTCACGGTTTATTTTTGGACATGTTAAGTTGAGATCTTGAAAAGGGATTCAGATATATTAATCTGTAGATCAGAGAAGTAAGAGGTTGGAGTGATCAAATTTGATAGGTGATTTTTTTTTCTCCAGCAATGGGAGAAAGCGGAGATTAGTGATTTTCAACCCTGCTTCTCATTTGAAAAATTACAATAACAGGGTCCGTATGCAAGTGCAAACTAACTGAATACAAATATCAGGGATGGAACTAGGCAATGGTCAGTTTTTTTCAAAGCTCTTCAGTTGATTCTGATGTACAGTGAAGCTTAAGAAACCTCATTTAAGAGAGAGAAGAGGACTAAACTAGAATGTGCACAAAGCAAAAACTAGATGGTGAATGTAGTGAGATTAAGGCCCTGATGCCTCCGTCACCCAGACATTTAATCAAGAGCTTTTCTGTAGTGATGAAAATAACCAATCTTGAGATTACAAGTGATGACAGATCAAAAGAGGTTGTAATATGAGGCTGTCATTATTATTTATACAGTACAAGCCTTAATACAGTCTCCTTATAGTTAAGATGAATAATAGCTGTGACTCAGAAACCTGTGGATTTTTCAAAATACATATTTGGCATACATTCTGCTTTCTAAAACTTCCAAAAATGAAGACTTATTAAATAATGGTGTAGGACGATTAAATGATTATTAAGCCAAGATTATTTGTTTTGTGTTGTAGCCTATTAATCATCAAACATTAGTAGCTTAGTATTTTGCAAGACAGAACCATCTCCACTATCCCTATTTCTTCTTGTAATTATTTCATAAACCTAGATAATTTTCTCATTTAGCTAGTAAATTAATTTAAAGGTATTCTATATGCACATGCAAAAGTGTAGAAAATTATCAGCAGTAGACTCTAAGAAAGCAAAAGGCATTACTTTCTTATTTTGAAACGCACCCCTTTTTCTTTCTTACCTACCTTTTGGGGGGTGGGGATTGCAATACCATCTATTTCCATGATTTCTAATATTACTTCTAGGCTGATAGCTTCCAAATCTCTAACTCGAGCCCTAACCTCAATCTTGTTTCACAGGACCACTTACACAGCCAGCTGGACATCTGTGGGGGATACTGGTCTCAGGCATTCCATAGGGAGAATAGTTAGTAAGCTGTTTATAATAATCATAAGAGTTGAAGAATCTGAATTAGGTCAATAGTAGAAGGAGATGAAAAGAAAAGATGGATTTGAGATACATTCTGAAGTCAATCTTTATAACCTGATGACTGAGTAGAAGTATGAGAAAGCGAATAACCATGGATGACAAACAAATTTCTAGTTTAGGATCCAGAGGGGATGTGAAGTCTTAACAAAAATGGCAGTTTTAGATGATGAACAAGTTCTGAAGGGAAGTTTTATTTTAGACATAGTGATTCTGCAGTTTGTACAGTACATTTAGGCAGCTATCCTTGCAATTGGCTATTGAAAATGTGAGTGTAGATTTAGAGAAACAGATTAAGGTTACACTTTTAAATGTGATATTTAAGTGCCAACTTTTGCTATCTAGGGATTGTCAAGGCACAGTTTCTGTGGACATTTCTTTATCTAGAAAAGGAGGATATTGTATCTAATAATCCAATAAGGGTGTTTTTAATTCCAATTCTAATTTTTTCCTTTTCTTTATTTAACACACATGCGTCCTTATGATTCTGTGTGCTCAAATTCTATCATTTCCTCGGCCTGCAATCTTTCTTCCCTTTTGAAAATATCAACTTATTATCCTTCAAAGCTTTGCTACACTGCCTCTCTTTCTGATCTTAATCAGTCAATCATTCCTTTGTGTCCAGAGCACTATCACCCCAATGGCCTGTTCAACAAATGGAATTAACCTGACTATAGTTGTGTTGCGTAAGAGTTTTAATTTACAAAATACTAATCAGGGAATTCATGTCAGAAAAGCTTTTGTATAGCTTTGTTTAAACATGAAAAACTTGAGTTTATGTTTCACATGTAAGTGCCTGTGATAGAGGGGATGAATACAGATTTCAATAATTTACTCAAAGCAAAAAAGAGAGCTTAGGAGCCCAGTCTGGCCTCGTGCAGGGTGGGGCGCACTGTGTGTTGTAGGAGTTGTTCTGGGGGCGTGTTGTGGTGAGGAGTAGGGGAGGGAATTTTCTTTCATCTACTGATTTTTATCATCATCAATTTCAGGTTATTTTGGAAGAATTTGTGACAGATTATTGGGATTTAGTATATTTTATTTCTGAGACTTGCTGAGTTGCTTTCTCACATCAATGACCTTTTAGAATTAAACAGTTCCATAAACCTCAAAACTGTGGACCTCCCAGGGAATCCCTGGCTTATGTCACAAAGCTGTCTGAACACATTTACTGGAAGATGAACTGGACAAAAATTGTCAAAGAGGGCATTACTGATGTGTTAAAAGAAATGCAGGCATTCTAACGAAAATCTAACGCATGTATTGAACTAGGGCAACTAAAATTGAGCTAATTCCACAATAAAAAATTGTCCTTAACTGGCTAGAATTTACAGAATGTAGAGAATTATAAATATTATATAAATGTGAAGTCAAAATTTCCAAAGAGAGTAATGCGTTTCATTGTCTAGAAAAGGCACTTCAAATCTCTATGGTTGAAGTGCAAGCCTCAGAGGGAGAGTGTGTACAAAATGTCTTTTTCCCCTACATTTGGGTTCATTTCAGAAGAAACAGATAGCAAATGTTATCTACAAGAGGACAAAATATCCCAAAGGCAAGTAAATAAAGCCCATAAATTTTCTGAGCATTTTAATAATCTAGTACTTCTCTTTGACTAAAAATATTAATATATCTGCTTTCATAAACTTTGCAAACTAAGCTTAAATGTCTCAGAAATATAAAATTGTACTGAAAATGTAGTTGAGCTCTTAATGAACACAATTTCTGATGATTACTTTTTTAAGTAACACATTTGCCACTGAATATTTCCTCAACGTCAGTCCACGTCTGGTTGTGACTGTAGACACACAATTTTATACAAATGGTATCAATTTAATTTTTAAACTTGATTTTCTGTTGCTACCAAAAATGTGCACTTTAATAGTTGACAAAAAATCAAGTGTTGTTAAAGCTCATAATATATTCTGACTTGGTGCAACCCCCTAATAAATGTTGTTGTCACTTGGATTTTCTTTTCTTCAAGCCCCTTTGAGACTTACATTGTTCAGTATGCAGAGCTGATATTCAGTGCTCTGTACCGGAACCACCATAGCAGCTAGTACAGGTAGCATACACTGTAGTATTTCTACTCCACTTGGCAAATAACAGAGTCGTTTACCTTCTGAGTATACTTGTGCCACATGGATGCCTTTAGCATCTCAGATAATCCAACACCAAAAGTAGAATTTCTATTGCAATTGGTTATACTGGTGATTAAATATTTTGAGCCATCATTTTTGTCAGTAACTATTGCTTTAATGTCTCTTTCTCTTTTGTTACACTAAGATCTTCTTGAGAACTCAACCTAGACTATATGCGTGTTTATAACCTTCCAGTATCTTAGAAATAGAAGATGATGTTTGTTTAATTCTTTACATTCTTAAAAAAATAAGAATTTGACTAACATTTAGATTTCAGTTACTGCCTTAGCCCAGATAGCCTAGAAAAACATAGGCTGAAGTGAAGCTTGCAGGCTAATGCTTCATTAAAGGTGCAATTTCAGAATAGCACATGCAAGGGAAAATGCTTCACAAAACAACTTGCCTAGTTCCCTTAAACAAAGAGGATATCACCAGAGAGATAGTCCTCAGAATAGTCCATGGGTGGGAAGCAACTTCAAAGAACTTTTAGTCTTTTTATTTTTATTTCATATCTCTCCAGTGGGCATTTATTCCCACATATTTCTAGGTTGTGTTACCAAACTACTAAAAGCAGATGGTGGGGAAGCCAGAGCTCCTATAAATTACACAGGTAACACAGGGCTTTTGGAATAGCTTCAGTCCCATCATGAGAAGCCCCATGGACACCAAGCCAAAGTTTCACTCTGTCCAAAGTATGATTCTTCAAAGGAGTCCTAGATAACCAGAGCCATTAGGAAACAAGGCAACAAGAGAGGCCAAGGTGCTCTGATGTGATCAAATAGCCAAGTTTCAAGGGCTAAGGAAGTCTGGAGTGACATACAAACAAGGATCCTTATAGTTGCTAGGAGATTTTTCATTTTAAGTTTAAGGTTTCACACTTAAACTTGGTCCTGTCTCCCCACACCCCAATCACCACTACCAGTACAGTGAGCTGGAGAGGAAGCTTAAAAGGAAACTTACAGGAGGAGAGAGATTGTCCACTAGCTGAAGAAGAACCTTAGTAACTGATTATTTTTCCAATTTCCACTGAGTCTGGTCTTCTAGTATGACTTTTTCATTTTTAAATAAATGCTGAGAAATAACACTCTACATGACTTTATCTCTCCCCCGCCTCTCTTTTTCTCAGATGCTGCTGTTCTGATTTTGTGTTTAAAATATCTTGAAATTATGTTGAAAGTAAGATATGATTTATTGGTTTGGCAAAAACATTTCTTCCTGAATGCTGGTAATCCATAGTTGATCATATTTATCCTTTACATGGAGATAAATCTCTACCAGATAATTTCTTCTGAAGCAAAAGAAGTTAGCTAATACACACACCATCTATTCATTGTGGAAAAGATAGGTATGATTTCCAAATTCCTCACATCGATAATTCTTTGTTGACAGCTTTTCAACTCTCCAGAGAACCTGCTTTCATATTTTATTAGGGAATAGATGCACCATTTTTTAAGGATCCACTTATGTAGATTAAAATGAAAAAAAAAATTAAACATTCTTTATCATTTTGCTCTAATCACGTATTGTCTCCATTTCCCTTTGGGCAATCTACTTCATTTCTCATCAAGGTCATACACATGTTCAGACAGTGCTGGAAAAACATTCACTTTCTAAAGACAAAGGATTGGCAATAGCAATGCAGGAAAACGTAGGCTAGAACGTATTTTAAATTAGAATGAAATGTCACTCATACTGATGGATTGGTGGATTTTGAATTTAGTTCTACTAACTAGGTCTAGTAAAATAGCCAACTCTATTTAATGTTTGATCTTTTGGAATTACTTCTGTTAGATTTTTTTTTTTTTTCCAGTTTTTTTGGCTGGGGATGGGCTTGAACCCATCACCCCCAGTATATGGGGCCGGTGCCGTACTCCTTGAGCCACAGGCACAGCCCCAACTTCTGTTAATTTTTGAAGCTTCTTCAATTATAATATTTTGAGCTGCTTCTTGACTAAATTAATATAAAACTCCAGTATAAAATATAAAAATATAAAATATCCTTTATTTGCTATTAAAACTTAGTTGTCTTGGACATTACAGATCATAAAATTTGTAGTTATAATAAAGTGTCTAAAACACACTTCCTTAGCATTTTATTTTGGATTACTTATTAACTAGGAATCCCTGGGATTCAATAGTAACAAATCAAGATGTATTCTACAGAAGTACATAATAAAGAAATAAGTATATAATTGTTGTAAATGCAGATATCAAATGCATATTCCCAACCATTAGTTTTTATGTCTGGTTTCATAGAGTCATATCTATATTTTCTTTTCTTTTCTTTTTTTCTTGAGACAGAGTCTCTCTTATTGTCATAGGTAGAGTGTGTGTCACAGCAGCCTCAACTCCTGGGCTCAAGCAATCTTCTTGCCTTAACCTCCCTAGTAGCTAGGACTACAGACATTGGCCTCAACACCAAGCTAATTTTTCTATTTTCAGCAGAGACAGGGTTGCTCAGGGTTGTCTCAAACTCTTGTGCCCAAGCAAGCCACCCACTTGGGTCTTCCAGAATGCTAGGATTCCAGGCATGAGCCACTGCCCCGGCTTACATACATATATTTTAACATAAAAAGACAAATGTGATTTATCCATTTTAAAATATTTGAGTCTTTCTGCAAGTCAATTCGCTGTTCTATTTTTTCACTTTTCCATCCTTTTTACTATGATGTCCCCTAGGGAGCAGAGTCCTGTGTTTAACCTTCATTCTCTATCAGAGCCCCACAAAACTCCATGAGTGAGAGTCTATGGAATAACAACATATTGGAATGGATGGTGTTAGACATAACACAAGCTAAATATTAACCCTACTACTATACTCTGTTGAGACCATTTTCCCTTAACTAGACCTTTCATTAAACACTCTATTAGGCTAGACCATGGAAAAAGCAAGGCTATTTTGTACTGACTCTTGAAAAATAATTATGGATGACAATGTTTGCATAATACCAAAGAAAAGAAAAACACCTTCTCTCTCACACATCAAAGCCCATCATTTATGTTTCATTTATTGTTTTATTGGATTTCTAGCCATCTTTTTTTGGTTTTGCTTTTGTTATAATTTTAATTGACATGATAATTGCACATATTTACAGGATATAGTCTGATATTTTGATGCGGGTATACCTTATAGAATAAACAAGTCATGGTAACTAGCATATCCATCACCTTAAATATTTACCATTTTTTGTGTTTGGAATGATTGAAATTCACTCATCTAGGTATTTGAAAAGACATAATAAATTATTGTTAATTACATTCACCCTATAGTCCTACAGAACACTAGAATTTATTCCTCTATCTAGCTGTAATTTTGTTTTCATTAACCAATCTCTGGCAATCCCCTCCCACCCCTGTCTACCTCCAATAATCACCATTTTACTCTCTACTTCTATAAGATCAACATTTTTGGCTTCCACATACATAGGAGAACATGAGATTTTTGTCCTTCTGTGCCCAGCTTATTTCACTGAACACAGTGTCCTCCAAGCTCATCCATGTTGCCAAGAATGACAGGATTTTAGTTTTTTTAAGGCATCTTTCTCTGAGCTACATTAGAAAAGGCAACATTTCTAGACCAGTGTTTTTCAACCTTCTTTATCTCACAGCACACTTGAACCTATAGTTAAACAAACTTCCACAGCACACATAAATTTATGTTGATCAAAGGAAAGAGTAAATAAAAGAATATACTTACTGTTTTTTGAACTTCTTTCACAAATAATTTAATTAATGATCTTTAGAAATTTTTGTGTCATACCTAAGATCCTCAGGTGCCTCAACACACTGGCTGAAAATTCCTGCTCTGGACTGACACTTCCCCTTAATTCCTTCCATTACACTTTACTGTCATGCCAAGTAGATGTAACAGCAATGAGAAGAGAAATGTGCACTTCATATTTTTCATATTAATTAATTTTAAATAATGTCTCCTGCAGTATGATAAAAACCCAAACTAAACTCAACAAAAAACTTAGGTACTTGGCAGAAATGCCATATCTCTGTTCTATTCTGTCTATATCCTAAGTATTTCATTACAAAAGTGATGAAAAATAGGATTGGTTTCAATGATAAAGCTTTCAACTAGAAAATGTTTCAGACACATCTTAATGATAATAGTCATTGGAGCAACGAGACACTTTGAATATAATACAGAAATATAGGCTTTATGTTTCTCTCATATTTAAAGATGGTCTGGGCAAAGTTCACTATTTGGGGAGATGCCAATCTCCAATATCATTTGTGCCAATTTTCTTACATGTTGACTAAGATAAAGCATGATATTTTGTTTACATGGGTCATAGACGACATGTTAATGAAGAAAGAGCCTTAATTTGTAACAGTATGAAATGTGGACCATGTATTATATAAACTTAACCTAAATCATGAGGTACTAAATATAGCTACATAAATATAATATAAGATAGTCATTGGTTTAACATTATTTAATAGGCTTAGCGTTTGCTTATCTTAAAGAAGTAGATTTTTATAATGTCCAACCTGCTTGCAAAGGCTCTCTTATTTCAGAATTTTTCTATCTCCCTTTGGGTTTTTCCTACAGACACTATATATGAGAGAAATTTTCAATAGTAGCCACCTATAACATGCAATTTATATTTTGATTTGATGGTGAATTTTAGGGTCAAAGAAAGCAAGACATTAACGTTCCTCAGGCAGATTTTACAACTGTTCTGGAATTGGAATTGCTCAGGTCAGGGCTTCATTTCTGCAGCCTGCTGGGTGTGCAAATTGAGTCTGCTCATCGCCTGAGCAAATCCCATTGGGTTGCTCCTATTATTGGGGTTTCCCATTTGGCAAAGTTCCTGGAGCATGTTTGTAACAAATTTCCTAAGGAATAGCCTGGTGTTTATGCCTGGCTACTCAGAAGCCCCAGTTAAGTTTGCATACATCTCTAAATTTTTCTAGATTTAGGAAATGCTTGGGGAGATAAACTAGGATGCTAAGTATTACCGACATTACCCATGTAATCCCCAAGCTACACCATTCATTCCTGGTCTCCTTTTGCTTCCCTGGAAATCATTTTTCTTTAGCTAGTACAACCTTGCTCCTTCTAAGCTACTGTTCAGAGTTTGAGGCATTATGAATTCAGCCTTGAGCCCATTAGTGCACTATAAATGCTCAATTAAATGTTATGGAGAATTTTGCCGTCAGGAATATTGTAGGAGAGCATCGTGTCATCTTAGAACTTCCTGCCTATTTCACACAACTTTGTTCAACTTTTTTGGAAAAAAAAGAAATACCTGAAGTTGAATGTCACCACACAGGCATCTTAGAGCAAAGTCAAGTCCAGCCAAGTCCTTTTTTATTTTATTGTGGCAAACTCCAAAGTTTCCTTTTCTTCTTTTATCACCAGTTCAACTTTTTTCTCTACAATGAAACAGAATACATTTTAAATGTCAAACTTATTTTCAGAAGGATCTTCACAGATGCTATTTTAAAAGTTACTATTCACATATCCAAATTTAGTTCTTATGGAATCAGCTCCAGAGTACACATTTGTGTGTAGGGGTGTGTGTGTGTGTGATCTTTTCTCTTTTCATAGTGAAATAAGACAGTGAAATTAGCTTTAAAAGCTTCTGACTTTTTATGAATTTTTAAAAATTCATAAATTCATTTATTTTTATTCTCTTAATTTCAAAATATTGTAAGCTTCTAATTCTTCATACAGTCAAATTATGTTTTGTTTTTCTCTTTTGGCATCAAGTGTTGACTGGTTGTTCACATTGTATATTATATTCATTAATCTGTGACAACATTCTATTTGTATTTAAAGTTACTGTATAATTTTCATTTTCATTCACATTGTATGGGATTATTATATATTTTTCACATACATAATATTGAAAGATTATTCACCTTTAGGTCATATGGTTTTTGTTTTTCATTAGTATATGGAAAATATTCTCCTTATTCTGGTATTCTTTCTTTGTTTCTCCCTATTTTGATTTGCTACTTGATATTTTAATGTTTAGCATTATTGAGTGCTATTTATGTTCTCGTCTGGAGGCTGTACGAGAACCATTTGAAAACACCTCTTTCCTTTCTTAGAGTAGTCCGAATGCAGGTGGGAAGGCAGACGAGGGACCCCTAATAGTCATGCAATGCCGAAGGCACTCTGGTGGTGAAATAAATGAACTACTGAGTTCACATAGTCAGAGAAGCAGGTAAATAACCAGGTAAGATATTACAGAACTATTGATGCAGTATTGTTGGATAGCTAGCATGACAAGAGGAGGAGAGCAGGGAAAGGAAATCATAGGAGATTAGGGCAGAGGAGGAGACTGCAAGGAAACATACCTGAAGGATCAGCTCAGGAAAAAAAACAAGAAAGTTAATTTAAGTCCATATGGCTTTTATCACTGTTTTTGTCCAACACAAATTTTGGACATTTGTTTATAATCAATTAAATTGTGATATTGCTGACTTAGTTACTAATGAATATTGGTAAATATTTTGGGAATTTGGGCAAAGTAATTTCTGGGGATGGCAAAGAATAGTGTGTCACACATAAGAGCACTTGAAAAAAAAAGCAATAGTCAATATCTGAATCATTATTCAGATAAAGTCTCCATTATGAAAAAAACATTGAGTATACAATGGCATTTCTGTTATATTTCTACCATTGGAATTATGATTAGGGCATACACAATAATTTTAATATTAAAAATAATTGAATTCTGTTACATTATAGAAATGATTGCATGTTTGATTGACCTCATACATAGAAGGAAATCCCAATAGGCCCTTGTGTGTTTAGTGTTACAGAATTCTGCTTCAGAAATACATACACATCATGATTATCATTAGTTACCTGACAACGTGATCAGATGGCAAGACTTCGTGATGAAATGCTAGAACCCTATGGCTTTTTGTTCTTCATTTTCTGTAAGTATCAGAGTTGGAATCTAGGTAGAGATGGAAGAAGGAAATTTATTATGAGTGAACACTAAGAATTTGCTGACTCTTAGTATATAATGGCAGTTTAGAAATATGTTTATCTGAATGCAGTTTTATAAATTACAAAAGAAGTTTGAAGGAACTACAAAGATAAATTTGGAGCATTAGGTTTAAAATGGGGAAAAAAAGAATAATACCAGTGGTTGATGATATTCAGACATTAACAAATGCTCAGGGTTATACTAATAATGTAAAAATATATGCAAGGGACATTAGAAAATATTAAGGCATATTTTTAATTGATATCTGAGTTCCCTAGAGCAAAAGTGAAAAGGAAAACAGGTAACTCTATTAAAGAATTACAGTGGCAAAAGATAAAAATATCTCTTTGTAAGAAATTTAGTAGAAATTTAAGCTGGCAACAAGGGAAATAAAGGAACAGAGGTCTATAGTACCTTAACTTGGGCAGAACAGGGAGGAAATTGTACACCACATTTTTTAATCTTTGGAGTTTTGTGAAACTTATCAGAAATAACTGTGTTTATATAAATGATTAAAGTCCCCAAAATAAACCCAGATATTCACAAGCTTGTATGTATATTCTCATATCTTTTCATATGTGAACTATGTAGATTTCATATCAATATTACATAGTGAGATAACAACTGCTAAAATTTTAAGTGGAACAAAAAAGGTATATAAAATATTTTATGTTAAATGTTCAATTATACCTTTATAAAGACATAGGTGTTTCATAAATTTTCTATGAGTAAGGATTGATGCAGCAATCTTGAAATCAACTCAACAAACACAAGAATTTGAAAGGAAACCCATCTTCCCAGAAACTGTACTTTCAGGTTTCATATGGCTGGTAAAAACCGCATATTCAAAATTTTTATGCAAAACACTCTTTCATTCCAATAGCTTTGAAGATGCAGGCCATTTATCTCTGGAATGGATTATAAAATTATTAAAATCAACTTAAATCCATATGGCAAGGAATTTTTTCAGTAAATCTATATAAAAAATGTACTTATGATTAAGTCAAGGCCTTGGTAAACGTTATGATAAAAACATGTTTCACACTGAAAAACTTAAAATCTTTTTATTTTATTTTATTTTATTTTATTTTATTTCTATTATTAAATCATAGCTATACATTGATGCGATCATGGGGCACCATACACTGGTTTGATAAACAGTTTGACACATTTTCATCACAGTGGTTAACATAGCCTTCCTGGAAAACTTAAAATCTTATATTTTATTCAGACTCCTTTAAGTAGATTCATAAAGAACTACTCAAAAAGCTAAGTTTTCTTTTTTTGGCCCTTCTTATATACTCACAGTTTCATTCCTTTGATAAATTGAATCTTAAGAAAGTGCGTATGTCATTTGCACATAGCAAAATGTATCCTTCAAAGGCATTGGATTAAATTCTGTGAATTTTATTCTCTCACCATATCCCTCCATTTCTAAAAAAGATGAGAGTGGAAACTGGCTTATTTTAAGTCCAGAGGTGATTATTTTGGTAAGGAGCTTGAATAAAATCAACTTTGTCACTTTTTTTGAGTCCTAAATCAGTGATACATATTCTTCTGCCAGTCTCCTGTATTTATTGATTTATCTGAACAAAGTAAAAAACTCCACTGCAAATGTTTAGCTTTATCTGCAATCTTTCTTGATAATAAATTCCTTAAGCATATAATTTAGAACAATTTGTTAGAGTTACGAGATCATTAATTGGTCTTTGGATAGCATTCTTTTCTACTGGTTATTGCTTAGAACTATACTTAAAAGAAAATGTAATTTTCACAGACCTGAAACATAGAATCTGCATTGCATTTTTCTTTTCTTTTATTTATTTCTTTGTTTTTGAGGCAGAGTCTCACTCTGTCACCTTGGGTTGAGTACTATGGTGTCATAGCTCACAGCAATCTCAGACTCTTGGGCTCAAGTGATTCTCTTGCCTCAGCCTCCCGAGTAACTGGGACTACAGGCACCTGCCACAAAGCCCAGCTAGGTTTTTAAAGATGGGAGTCTCACTCTTGCTCAGGCTGGTCTCGAATTCCTGAGCTCAGGCAATCCACCAGCCTCAGCCTTCCAGAGTGCTAGTCTTATAGGCATGAGCCAGCTTGTATTTTTAAATTGTTTTAATTAGAACAGTTTTATATTTAAAGAAAAATTGCAAACTTAATACAAGGAGTTTCCATATACTCTAGCCCATTTTCTCCATTATTGATATGCTATGTTAGCCTGGTATAACCTTTGTTATAATCAGCGAACCAACCTGAATACATTATCATTAACTAAAGTCTGCGCTTTATTCAGATTCCCTTTATTGTTACCTAATGTCCTTTTTCCAGGATCCCATCTAGTTGACCATGGAAGTTTTGAGGATTGTTGGTCAGTGTTGTGTATGATGCTCAACAATTAAGATTTGCTAATTGTTTTTCTGACAATTAGACTGCAGTTATAGATACCCTAGAGGTATTATAATCTTAAACACATTTTAAGTCCGTAAGACTTTCCTGGTTACCTGGATAAGGTATATTTGTCAAGTTTCTTCTCTGTAAAGTTACTTTTCTTTTCCATTTTCCACCCTGTACTCTTCGGAAGGAAGTTGCTGTATACTGTGTACAATGCAGTGGGAGGTTATGTTCTCTTCCTATTTTTGAGGCTAGAGTATCTGCATAAATTATTTGTAATTCTGCACAAAAGAGAATTAGTTCTCTAATTTCTTTATTCAATCATTCATTATAACATTATAAATTCATGGGTTATAACTTTTTTTTGTTGGTCAAATTGTACCAGCTATAGCTACCGGGAGCTTTTTGGTTTGGCTCCCAATCATGTTTGTTTTGTCTTATTTTGTTTTGATTTTCTGATTTTCTTTACTTTCTAGCACTACAAGTTTTCCTAGGCTCATCTTGTATTTTTCATGCCCTAACTGTGAAATCAGCTAGATATCCAAGTAACTCCAGTTTCTTTTATTAGAGAATCCTATTAGTAACCAAGATTCGGGCATTAGATGTATTCATTGCTACTTTGCCCTGTCACCCCACAGCAAGATACACATATGTATAACCCATGTATACACATATATTTATAAACATTTCTACATGTAATCACATGTTTCTGTATTATGCTAAATACAAGCTCTGACCCGTTACCGCACTGCATATGTAACCACCTGCTTCTCAGCTGAAAGACATGGCACTCGCTATCTGCCAACCATTTACACACCAGCCCTAGAATGCTTAACCCCAATCTCCACAGGGAAGAATTTTATGAACTAGAGAATAGCACTGTGTACAATATCTTTTACCTTTAACTTTATAGACTCCACTCATTTCTAAAGGTACTTAGGCCAGCACGTTTTCCCTCACCCACTTCAGTGAGGTTATTCCATACATTCATAGTATATTAATATTGTTTTTTTTTTTTCAGTCTGTATTTTGTCCTGACATCCTCAACCTCCTGAATGATATATTTTAATTTTCATACACTGATGCTTATACTTCATGCCATGAGGTTGTATAGATTCTCATAAATGCATAGTGTAAAGTAGCCCCTATTAAAGCATCATACACAATAGTTTCACTGTCCTACCCTTGATCATTTACTTTTCCTGTAGCATTACTTTTTCCAGAATGTCATATAATTGGGATAATATAGAAAATAGCCTTTTAGTCTGGGTTCTTTAATATCCCAATATGCATTTAATATTCATCCATGAATTTTTATGCCTTGGTAGCCTTTTTTTTTGTCTTCCTGAGTTATATGCCACTGTATGGATCACCATAATTTGTTTATCCATTTCTATTAAAGGACATCGTTATTGCTTTCACATTTTGGTGATTATAAATCACCTGCTATAAATATCTGTGTGCATTTTTATGTGAGACATAAAATTTTAAATCAGTAGGGTAAATAAGTATAAGCACAAAAGCTGGATTGTATGTTTTTCATTTTTTTAATCTCAAAATATTAATTAAGAGGGTACAGATGGTTTTGTTACATTGATATATCGTATCATGCTTAAGTTGGGCTTTTAGTGTGCCTATCACCAGAACAGTGTTCCTTGTAACCACTAGGTAAGTTTTTATCCCATACCCACCGCCTCAAACACCCCTTCCTGGTTTCTCATGCCCACCTATTAGCTCCTACTTATTAATGACAATATACGCTTTTGTTTTTTCCAGTCCTGAGATACTTCACTTCAGATAATAGTCTCCAGTGCCATCCAAATTGTTGCAAGAGACATTAATTCATCCTTGTTATGGCTGAGTAGTATTCCATGTTATACAGGGTATCCATAAAGTTTAACATCTTAAATTTCACATGAACTTTATGGACCCTGTGTAGCTACCACATTTTCTTTATCCATCCATGAACTGAAAGGCACTTGGGTTGATCCCACATATTTTGCAATTATGAATTGGGCTGTGATAAACATACAAGTTGTAGGGATTTTTTTTTTTTTTTTTTTTTTTATATAAAATGTCTTCATTTTTGTTTGGTAGACATCAGCAGTGGGATTACTGGATCAAACGATAGGTCTAGATTTATTTCTTTAAGGAATCTCCATAATGTTTTGCATAGAGGTTGTACAAATTTGCAGTCCCACCAGCAATGTATAAGTGTTCCTCTCTGCGCCCACACCGACATCTATTACTTTTGCACTTTTTAATGATGGCCATTCTGATAAGGGTAAGGTGGTATCTCATTGTACTTTTTTTTTTTTTATTTCCCTGATGATTAGTGATGTTGAGCATTTTTTCATGTTTGTTGACTGTTTATCTTCTTTTGAAAAGCTTCTGCTTTATTTAAAAAAGTTTTGCCCATTTTTTAATAGGTTTTTTTCTTTTGCTTACTGATTTGGTTGAGTACTTTGTATATTCTGGATATGCACCTTGTCAGATATAGTTTGTGAATATTTTCTCCTATTCCGTAGGTAGTCTACTTACTCTATTATTTATTTCCTTTGCTTTGCAGAAGGTTTTTAATTTGATAAAGTCCCACTTATTTATTTTTGTTGTTGTGTATTTGCCTTTGGAGTCTTAGTCATAAATTCTTTGCTTTGACTGCTGTCTAAAAAAGTTTTCCCTATGAGGTGGCGCCTGTGGCTCAAAGGAGTAGGGTGCTGTCCCCATATATTGGAGGTGGCAGGTTCAAACCCGGCCCTGGCCAAAAACTGCAAAAAAAAAAAAAAAAAAAAAAAAAAAACTTTCCCTATGATTTCTTCTAAACTTTTTATGGTTTAATACATTAAAGACTTACATATAAGTCTTTAATCCATCTTGCATTAATTTTTGTATATGGCAAGAGTTAGGGGTCCTGTTCATTCTTCTTCAAATGGCTATCCAGTTTTTCCAATTTTATTGGATAGGGCTTCCTTTCTCCAGTATATGTTGTCTGCCTTGTCAAAGATTAGATAGTTTATACTTAGATGGTTTTATTTCTATGTTTTCTATTCTGTTCCATTGTTCTATGCCTCTATTTTTATATTATTATAGCCTGAGTATAATTTGAAATTAGCTTGAGGTATTTAAGAGAAAACACATGAGACCTACTCTCTGTCAGTGTGGTGGGTACACCAACAGAGGGGACAGTGTTCCTCCTGAAAGCCCTGGCTCAATTGTCCTTTTAGGTACCCTTGGTACTCAGCAAGAGGGGGTGGGAGCAGGAGGAGAAAAAGAATCTGAATGGAGGGGGGCTGTCACTCTGTGCCCCGTGCTCCTTCTCCCTGGAAGGCAGGCCCCCTGGAATGTTCAAGCACAATTCCCCCAGGACCCACCAGCCCCCTGTGGCCAGCATAGTCTGACCAGGGGTTGGGAAATGTTTCATGTGGGGACTAGTGACTTAAAACTGAAGGGATGAAGCTCCCTGAAGAAGAAAAAGGCACACAATGGAAGGAAAAGCAGTATGATGCCACTGTCTCAGCTGCATTCTGGGGTGGTGGGGAGTGACCCCCAGGGAGCTGAGAGCCCAGTGCTTTGTTTTCAACAAGCTCCCAGCTCCCTGATGGCAGCAGCTTTTCAGCCCCCCAGGGCAGAGAAGCTCTCCAGCAGCTCAGGAGCCTGCAGACCACCAGAGGTGTGAGGGAGGGAGAGTCAAAGACCCCTACCCTTCCACAGGACTCTTAAGTCTCTTGGGACTTGATCTCTGCTGAAATCTTGGCCCTTGTTCTATTTTACACTTTGGCCGATGGAATTTCTGGTAGGGTCTGGCATTTTTTTCCTCAGAATTATACCTGAGCTATGGGTTTTTCTTGTTTTTGTTTTTGTTTTTGTTTTTGTTTAATCTAAAACATTTCCTTCTTTCTGAGATGATCTGGTGACTGAGGTCTCTAGTCAGCTATCTAACCTCTCTTTCTCCAGATTGTATGTTAATACTAAGTTTACCTTTGTTCAGAAACGGCCAGAATTTCTTCTAAAATGTTCCATTTTGTGTCCCCATAAGCAACAGATAAAAGTTCTGGTGGTATCTCATTGTTTTAAGTTGCAATCCCTTAATTACATATGATGCTGAACATGTTTGTGTATTTTTAGTTGTTACCTGTATATCTTGTTGAGATGTCTGTTCAGATCCTTTGCCCATTTTAATAGGATTGTTTGTTTTCATACTGCTGAGTTTTAAGAGTTCTATGTATGTTTTGGATACACATTTTTTATTTGATATGCATTTGGCAAATATTTCCTCTGAGTCTTTCCTTCTCTTAAAAGTGTTTCACAGAGCAGAAGTTTATAGTTTTTTTTTGTTTTTTTTTTTTATTAAATCATAGCTGTGCACATCTATATGATCATGGGGCATCAAACACTAGTTTCATAAACTGTTTGACACATTTTCATCACACAGGTCTACATAGCCTTCCTGGTGTTTTTTTAGTTGTTGTGCCAAGACATTTACATTCTACATTTACTAAGTTTCACATATA
>CAUYPK010009314.1:0-17920 GCA_963574355.1 Loris lydekkerianus
CTTGTGTTACGTTGGCAAAAGTGCACTGATTCAAATGGCGCTTATTTCGATTAAATTGAATAAATATTCACTGAGATATTACAGTTTAAAGTAGACTCATAAAAACGGACAAAACTTTTGAAATGACCTAATAAAAATAAAACTGCCATATGATCCAACAATCCCACTTTTGTTTACCCAAAAGAATTGAAATTGGAATCTCAGCGGGATATTTGCATTCTCATATTCATTGCAACATTATTTACAATAGCCAAGACACGGAAGCAACTTAAATGTCCATTCGTGGATGAATGGATGAAGAAAATGTGGTTTATGTTCATACAATGGCGTATTATTCAGCTTAAACAGAAAAGAAATCTTATAACAACATGGATGAGAACTTCCAGAACATTATGCTAAGTGACATAGTCAGACACAGAAAAGCAAATACTACTTGATGCCACTTACATGAGGCATCTAAAATAGTCAATTTCATAGAAGCAAAGAGTTAGAATGGTGATTGCCAGGGGCTGGAGAGAGAGGGAAATAGGTTATCAGTCCAAGGGTACAGAGTTTCAGTTATACAAGGCAAATAAGCCCTATGGGTCTCCTGTACACTCCAGCAGAGTGCCTTCAGGTAATGATGTTATATCACATACTTAAAATTTTTCTGAAAGAGTAGATCTTGGGGTGAAGTGTTTGTATCACACATACAAAGGGAAAAAAATAGGTAAGAGGTCACTTTTGCAGATGAAGGACATGGTTACGGCATGGATATGGTGATGGCTTCATGGGAATATACTTATATGCAAATTCATCAAGTTGCATAAGTTAAACATGTCAACCATACCTCAATAAAAAGGTTTAACACCTGAAACAAGATAAATGATATTATGGGTAGGATTACCTTCATAATCTTTCAAAGTCTCTTTTTGCTTTTTTCCTCTCTCTTTTTTCCTCTTCTCTCTTCTTTTCTTCCTTCTTAGAAAATTCTCTACATCGTTGGATGAGCAAAAGTGATATATTTCTGATTATTTCTGTAGGCACAAGTATAATTGCTCTAAAATTTTAAAAGCCTTTCCTTTTTTGAACTAATTTTCTTTTATTCATAAAATTTTCTTAACATTATTCTTCACTTCACCTTGACTCTGTCATTTTCCTTTGCTTTTTTTTTTTTTTGTCTCAATATCATTGTGAAGATCCAACATCATAGAATTTAATATTTCATTTGCCATATAGAACATTTTTCTTACATTAAAAGCTTATGGGTAAGATTTTAATCAAATTTCATGCCATAGTTCTGCCTTTATTCTTTGTTATTTTTATTATTAAAAAATAACACTTTTTTGCTAGAACAAGAATCTGGCAACTTTATTATTAAATCTTTTCCTGAGTACAGTATGCAATATATAATACAGGGAATAGGCTCGGTGCCTGTAGCACAGTGGTTACAGCGCCAACCACATACACCGAGGCTGGTGGGTTTGAACCAGGCCCAGGCCAGCTAAAACAACAATGACAACTACAACAAAAAATAGTCCCAGCTACTTGGGAGACTGAGGCAAGAGAATCGCTTAAGCCCACAGGTTTGAGGTTGCTGTGAGCTGTGACACAATGGCACTCTACCCGAGGTGACAGAGACTCTGTCTCAAATAATGATGATGATGATGATGATAATAATAATAATAATAATAACATAGGGAATAGTCTGAATCTTTAAAATTCTACTTATTTTCTTCCCTTCCTTTTAAAACATGGTCTAGGGGTAGGAATATGTACTTTTAATTTGCAAATTAATATATAATCACACAGTAAATATTTATTATATTAACTATTAAGAGAGAATTTCACTTATAATGACTACATATAAACTCTATAATTTGTTACTTATTAAAAGTACAGAAAATTCGTCTTAATTCTTTTTCCCTTTTATATATACACACATATATATTTTTAAACACCCACTAGTTACCAGGAATGTGCTTAGAATTAATAGGGTGTAGTTCCTATAAAACTTGGCCAACAGCGTCACCTGGGAGTTTGCTAAAAATGTAAATTCTCAGGCTCTATCCCAGATTTACCAAATCAGGAGCTCTGGGAATACGCCCCAGAACTTAATGGTTTAACAAACTCTTCAAGTGGATTCTGATATACACTAAGGTTTGAGAACCATGAGTCTACACAGAACAAAAACAACTACATCAGCAGTTCTCAACCTGTGGGTCACAGGTTAGGGGTCAAATGACCCTTTCACAGGGGTCACCTAAATACATCCTACATATGAGATATTTGCATTACAATTCATAACAGTAGCAAAATTAGTTATGAAGTAGCAATGAAAATAATTGTATGGTTGGGGGTCACCACAACATGAGGAACTGTATTAAAGGGTCGCGGCATTAGGAAGGTTGAGAACCACTGAACTACGTGAAATGTTGAAAGTGTCCTCAAAGACTATGGAAAAGGGAAAAAATGACCAATAATGAACTGTCTAGGAAAATTAAGGGAGGCTAAGTAGAAGAGGTGACATCTGAGGCAACCGGGAGGGTGCATGAGATTTTCTTCTTTAATTTGACAGATCTTCAATGAGCACGTACTACCCTGGTCACTCTCTGACAGACTTGAGAACGCTTAACAAACAACAGCTTAATAAAAGTCATTGAGCAATAATGCAGGGCCATATCTGCCAGGAAGCTAACCAAGCTGAAGCTTCAGGCTCCTGCACTTGCCTGGGCTCCTGCCAACACCCTTTCTTGCATTTTTGTAATCATAATTGTGTATTCTTTTTCTTCCAGCAGACCCCTACCTTAAGTAAGCCTCGGGTCCCCCCAAAACTTGGAATATCCTGTGCCTGCTATGTTTAGAGGCAGAAGGGCTGTATGATAAGGAAGATAGTAAGAAGCAAGCAGGACCTTCCAGCAAAGGAATCCCCCTGCCAGGGAATGGAGGCAGAGGGTGACGAGTCCCTCCCCGACATGAGCACCTGGACAACAAGAAAAGGTGCATGACCAGAGGCCTGGGCTACACTACCAAGGAATTTCTATTTTATTCCCTACACAATAGATGATAGAGATTTTTTAGCAGGAGTCTGCATTTTAAAAAGGTAACTGTAGCAACTGTGGAAGGGAACAGATTGTTGAAAGGAAAAGACTAGAGCCAGGGACATCAGTCAGCAGCATAATGAGAGAGACCAGCAAGAAAATGTGAAGATGGAGGTTCTGGCAATGGAGGGGGAATTTAAGGAACACTTCAGAGAGGCCATCTACCTGGAGACCCACTGGAAGAGGCATTAAAGGTGACTTTTGTAGTTTGAGTGCGTCACGATTTGGATAAGAAATTTCTCAACTCAAAGAAAAATACAGGAGGAGGAGTGAGTTTCATGGGGAAATTAATGAGCTGCATTTTGGATAAGTTGAACTCGTGCTACACTGTGCTTCTATCATTCCGGAAACATATGTATGTAAAATTCTACTTTAACCATCTACTTTTTGAAATGAGCTACTACACATTTGAAAGGAAAATCACTTATACATAACCCAGTGCTTGTTATATTATAGCATCATTCAAAAAATCACATATAATGATTCAGTGATGGCCATTAATTAAATCACCATTTCTAAAAACACACAGGCAAAAAAGTCCTTCTTGCTGATAATATATGAATCAAACAGGCTTTACCATAACTTGGCACCATCTTTGATAGCCAAAAAGATGGTTCTGAAATATCTGCAAGTAGCTTCCAGGATGAAGAGGGTCAGAAGACTTCCCCACTTATGTCATTATCCGGAAAGTCGCCAAGTAGGGAAGGAGGGGACTGACATTATACTCTGCTTGAATCCCAGTGGAGGTTGGGGGTTAATGGAAGAAAGTTTAAAGTTGCACATAAGATGTGTCTGGCAGAAGCAGTGAATTATATCTTCAATCCACATCAAAGAATACAGAACAGCTTTGGTACCTTGATAAAATTACTTGAATTAGACATTCAGCATGATGTCTCAAGAAAAAGGTCATCTAAATGTCCCTCTAGGACTGTTCACTGAGATTATTCTGAAGAATAAACGCCTCAAGGATGAGGGACATCTGTTTCTGGTGCACGAGCTTTGCAGTGCCTATTAGATGTCATGATTTATTCATTGCCATCGAGCAGAAAAGCAATTGCCGGGGTGTTCCACTCCTAATTTAGTGCCCTGTTTGCTGGGCCATGACACTGCTGTACACAACAGAGAGAAGAAATGGATGCTCCAGAGTTGCCATCAAAGTCATCGAGATAGGTTACCATCCATCAAAGAGTTCCTTTCTAGGGATTATGAATCAATACACCTGGGATTCTGACTGTACATCCTGACCACATTTCTGCTCTTAAGATTAGAAATGTTTCTCCCTTTCCCTGAATTTATCTCAAACTTAGTTAAAGTCAATACCCCCAGTTCTCTAAATATTTTTATGACTCCACAAGCTAAAGTCTATTTTAGATATGTGTAGAGTTACCATTTGTTCAATTAGCAAACAGTCAGGAATTTTTAAAATGTTAGTGGGGTGCAGGGAAGACAGTTGCTTGGGTGTAGATGCAAAAAGTTCTGGAGAACTGTTTTATAACAATGTAAAAAGACTTAACACTATTGACCTGAACACTTAGAATGGCTACATAGTAAAAAGAATGATAGTGGAGTAAAAGTTCTCATTCTTACAAAATATTATGCCATAAGAAATCCCCAGGCCACTGATGGATACCTCAGAACTTCAGAATTCCCTAAGGAAATCTACTTCTTTTTTTCCCATGCCTTTTCTGTACAAAGTTTCTAGTCTCATTCTTAGGTGTGTAAGTGTATATTTGTCGAACAGAAACCGAGCAGCCGAGCAGCACATTCGACTGACAGGCATACAATTTGAAGCTGTATTAAAAGAAGAATTATGTATCTGCTGCCATAAGAAATGTGATTCCATAAACCAAACCCGTTAATGTGGTGCTGAAAAGCAAAGTTTGCTGATTCCAAATTCAAAGCCAAAAACTGTCCATTATTCTTCACCAGTCCTCTTCCCAGAGAAAGATAAAAATTATAAATGATTTTAAACCCACCTATATTAAGACAATCATTTCTATGTTGTTTGAGAATATAAGTGGTTTGGCTATAATGTAATCTATGCGTGGCATAGAAAATCTTATCTTCTGTCCCATTATCCACTAAAAATAGCACAGCTTTTGAGAAAGAATTGGATCAGCCACGGACCACTCAAACAACTTGACAAACAGAATACTAAAAAAAAAAAAAACTAAAAAAATACTAACACAGTTTAAAAGATTGTGTTAAACACCTTGATGAACAAATACTACCATACTAAATGCAGATATAATATTTATTATGATAAATTACTGAAACATTTTGAAACATACATTGTGAGACAAATATTATCTATTTTGTCCATTGGAAACCAATATAACTTGATAGAAAAGGGTGTCCAGAGGATTGAGGCTACTGAGCTTTGTAGCAGCAAAGATATCATTAAGGAGAATCAAGAAAAATCAAGCGAAGGGGATTTCCAGGACAAGCCAAGCCACGAGAGGGAACGTGGGGGGAGTGCGTGGGACCCGGAACAGCCTTGTCCCTCCATGCCTTGATCACCCCCCTCGCAGGAGGCAGTATGCTTTACCTTCCACTGCTACTACTTGGCGACACGAAATTAATTAAAGTGCTGAGAAAAATCACATATGAACCGTGGAAATTTGGTATTATTTTGACATTACCCTATATCACCAACCATGTCAAAGCTCCTATGAATTATGTGAATACACGTTCTACCAGAACAGACTGTACCTACATTGCACATTTTTCTGAAAAAGCAGATAAGGTGCAGACTTGACTTGGGAAAATTGAAGAACTGACTCAGTTCCTACCCCTTCATCAAAAACTCCCTGCAAATCCTTCTCTGTAGCCAAATAAGTAAGTTTTCCTCTAAAACTGGTAGAAGATGCAACCTTTCTCAGAGAGTTGCTGAAACTGAATAGAGTTGTGCAACCGAGGGCTTCTGGATGTACAAAGTAAGCAGAGAAAGTCTCAGTGCCTTCAAAACTGTAGTTAAATTTGGTGTCAATTTGTCAGTAATAATCATTTGAAAATAGCACTCATTAAATGCAGAAGCCTTTCATAAACCCTGGTCCTTGGCCAACAACTTCAGAACTGCATAATGACCTTGTTAAAAAGGCAGACTTTCTGGGACCCAACCCAGGACCAATATGGTAGAAAGTCCCAGAAAGCTTCATTTTGTTAAGATATCCAAAGGACTTCGGCGCTAAGTTTAAGAAGCTGTGTCATATTGGTTTCCAATGGACAAAATAGATAATATTTGTCTCACAATATATGTTTCAAATCATATATTACATCCTCATGACAGGCACTGGTTGAGGGAAGGCATTGCAAGAAGAGTCTCAGGCGAGTGCTACCTGATACTGCTAAGGGATATTATACCTGAGACAATGACCTTCAGTGTGTGTCTCTCCTCTGGGCATTCAGGAGAGCATAGGTTATTTGCATCTTGGGCATAGGTAAGTTCATAACCAGGATCTCTAGAACAGTTGAGAGAGACCAGGAGGAGTCTGTGTACATACATCTACACACACCTGCATAGCCAGAGAAGTTTGATAAATATTGAACTACTTCCCTTCTGGATGGTTATTAGCTAAGGGCTCTGTAACCTGGATCCTTCTCTGAACAATTCTGGCAAGAGCTAAAACCCAGAGCACAACAAGCTTCCAGAACCCTATTCCAGGCATGACAGTATGTGCTATGATGGGGCAGTGCCCACAACATATTTATTAACTTTTTTAATACCCCACACATGCCCAGGAGTTCCCTGAAGAAGGTGCAAGCTGCTTGAAGCCAGCTGGACCTTCATCACATGGATACAATGTCATTGGCAACTTTACTTTCCAAGGGGAGCTGTGAGGAGTCTACAAAGGCTGTGCCTCCAGCTAAGAATATGCCATTTTTCTTTTTTGTCTGGTTCATGCAGCCCAGAGAAACTTCCTAATTCTTTACCATTTAAGACCTATCTTATATTTACCTGTCTCTTGGCATTTTTTTTTTTTTTTTTTTTTTACTGTATGGGATTTATTGACAGTACAAAGAATTAGGTTACACTGATTGAATTTATTGGATAAGGTCCCTTTTATATTGTATCCCACTCCAAAAGGTGTGCCGTACACCGTTACCCTCTATTCCCCCCCCTCCTCATTCCGCTCCCCCACCCCTTGGATTAGCTCATCCACTGGCTTCAGATTAACATTGAGGTCATTGGATTTTTTTGGTGGGGGGAGATTCATTGAGGGTACAAAGAATTAGGTTACCCTGATTGCGGTTGTTAGGTAAAGTCCCTCTTGTAATAGTGTCCTGCTCCCAAGAGGTGTGCCATACACCGTGACCCCCATCCCTCTCCCTCCTCCCTATCCTCACTCCCTCATTCCCCTACCCATCCCTTGTATCAACTCATCTACTGCCTTCATATTAGAATTGAGGACATTGGATTCTTGCTTCTCCATTCTTGTGAAGCTTTACTAAAAAGAATGTGTTCCACTTCCATCCAGGTTAAGACAAACATATAAAGTCTCCATCTTTTTAGTGGCTGCATAGTATTCCATGGTATACATATACCACAGCTTGTTAATCCATTCCTGGGTTGGTGCGTATTTAGGTTGTTCCACATTTTGGAAATTGTAAATTGAGCTGTGATAAACAGTCTAGTGCAAATGTCCTTAGGATAAAAGAAATTTTTTCCCCCTAGGTAGATGCCTAATAATAGGACTGCAGGATCAAATGGGAGGTCTAAATTGATTTCTTGGAGGATTTACCATACTTCCTTCCAAAAAGGTTGTATTTGTCTTCAGTCCTACCAGCAGTGTGTTCCCTTCTCTCCACATCCATGCCAGCATCTGCAGCTTTGAGACTCTGTGATGTGGGACATTCTCACTGGAGTTAGATGATATCTCAGGGTTTTGATTTGCATGTCTGGGATGGTTAGGGACGATGAGCATTTTTTCATATGTTTATGAGCCATTCGTCTGTTTTCTTTAGAGAAGGTTCTATTCATGTCTCTTGCCCAGTGATATATGGAATTGTTGGGTCTTTTTTGTTGATCAATTTGAGTTCTCTGTAGATCCTAGTTATCAAGATTTTGTCTGATTCATAATATGCAAATATCTTTTCCCATTCTGAAGGTTATCTATTTGCTTTGGTTGTTGTTTCCCTAGCTGTACAAAAGCTCTTCAGTTTAATTAAGTCCCCATTTATTTTAAATGTTGTTGCAATTGCCATGGAAGTCTTCTTCATAAAATCTTTTCCCAGACCAATATCTTCAAGTGTTTTCCCCACACTTTCTTTGAGGATTTTTATTGTTTTATGCCTTAGATTTAAATCTTTTATCCATCTTGAGTCAACTTTTGTAAGTGGTAAAAGGTGTTGGTTCAGTTTCAGTCTTTTACATGTGGTTATCCAGTTCTCCCAATACCATATGTTAAATAGGGCTTCTTTTCTCCAGTGTATGTTCTTGTTTGGTTTATCAAATATCAGGTGGCTATAAGATGTTACTTTCATCTCATGGGTTTCTATTTGGTTCCAAATGTCAATGTCTCTATTTTTTGTGCCAATACCATGCTGTTTTGATCACTACAGCCTTACATGTAGGATAGCCTGAAGTCTGGTAGGGAGATACCCAGCTTTGTTTTTATTACTACAAATTGCCTGGGCTGTATGGAGTTTTTCTGATTCCATACAAAACGAAGAATTATTTTTTCCAAATCTTGAAAGTATGATGATGGCATTTTAATGGGGGATTGCATTGAATCTGTAGATTGCTTTGAGAAGTATAGACATTTTGACAATGCTGATTCTCCTCAGCCATGAGCATGGTATGTTCTTCCATTTGTTAATATCTTTGGCTATTTCTTTTCTTAGGGTTTTGCAATTTTCTTTGTAGAGATCCTTCACCTCTTTTGTTAGGTATATTCCTAGGTATTTCATTTTTTTGAAGCTACTGTGAAGAGAATTGTGCCCTTGATTAGCTTCTCATTTTCTCATTATTGGCATGTACAAAGGCTTCCGATTTGTGGATATTGACTTTATATCTTGAGACATTGCTGTATTATTTGCTCACTTCCAGGAGTCTTTGAGGTTCTTTAAGTATGAAATCATATCGTCAGCAAAGAGGGAGAGTTTGACCTCCTCTGCTCCCATTTAGATACCCTTTATTTCCTTCTCTTGCCTGATTGTACTGGCTAGAACTTCCAGCACTATGTTGAATAGTAGTGGCAATAGAGGACTACCTTGTCTGGTTTTAGTTCTAAGTGGAAAACCTTTCAGTTTTACTCCATTCAGTAAAATATTAGCTGTGGGTTTGTCATAGATCGCTTCAATCAGTTTAAGGAATGTGTCACCTATGGCTATACTCTTCAGTGTTCTAATTAGAAAGGATGCTGGATTTTATTGAATGCTTTTTCTGCATCTATTGAGAGAATCACATGGTCTTTGTTTTTGCTTCTGTTGATATGGTGAATTACATTTATGGACTTGCATATGTTAAACCAGCCTTGCATCCCTAGGATGAAACCTGCTTGATAGTGATGAATGATTTTTTTAATAAGTAGCTATAATATATTGGCTAGGATTTTGTTGAGAACTTGTGCATCTATATTCATTAGTGAAATTGGCCTGAAGTTTTCCTTTTTAGTTGGGTCTTTTCCTGATTTTGATATCAGGGTGATGTTTACTTCATAGAACGTGTTGCAGAAGATTCCTTCCTCCTCAATTTTTTGGTGTAATTTCTGCAGTATATGTATAAGCTCTTTTTTGAAAGCTTGATAGAATTCTGGTGTGAAGACATCTGGACCATGGCATTTTTTTTTTGCTGGGAGATTTTTAATTGTTTCTTCAATATCAATTCTTGAAACTAGTCTGTTCAAGAGATCTATTTCTTCTTGATTAAGTCTAAGGAGAGGGTGTGATTCCAGGTATTGATTCATTACCTCTACATTATCAAATTTCTGGGCATAGAGTTTCTTGTAGTACTCAGAGATGATCTCTTGTATCTCTGTGGCATCTGTTGTTATTTCTTCTATATCATTTCTGATTGAGGTTATTAGTGATTTAACTTTTCTGTTTCTTGTTAATCTGGTCAAAGGATTGTCAATTTTATTTATTTTTTTCAAAAAACCAACTTTTTGTATCATTAATTTTCTGAATGATTCCTTCATTTTCAATTTCATTAGTCTCTGATTTAATTTTGGTTATTTCTTTTCTTCTGCTGATTTGGGGATTAGATGATTATTCTTTTTCTAATTCCATAAGATGGTTCATGAGTTTCTTGATGTGCTCTCTTTCTGTTTTTCAAATGTAGGTGTCTAATGCAGTAAATTTCCCTCTTAAGTCTGCTTTCTCTGTATCCCACAAGTTTGAGTAACTTGTATCTTCAGTGTTGTATCTTCATTGTTGTTATGTTTGAGGAATTTAATGATTTCTTCTTTTATCTCTTCCTGAGTCCTACTATCATTTATTATAAGGTTGTTTAATTTCCATGTCTTTTTGTGGGGATCACGTTTTTGTTGAAGTTGAATTTCACCTTTATTGCCTTGTGGTCTGAACAGATACAAGGTGTAATTTCTATTCTTTTAATTTTGCTGAGGTTTGATTTGAATCCTAGATATGGTCTATTTTGGAGTATGTACCATGGGCTGATGTGAAAATGTATATTCTTTACCTTTGAGATGGTGTGTTTGTATGTGTCTATTAATCCCATTTATTCTAGGGTCACAATTAAGTCCTTTGTATCTTTTTTCAGTTTCTATTTAGAGGATCTGTCCAGTTCTGTCATGGGGGTGGGGGTGTTAAAGTCCCCAGCTATGATGGTGCCATAAGATATCATATTGCTCAGACCCATCAAGGTCTGTTTCATAAATCTGGGAGCATTTAAGTTGGGTGCATAAATATTTAAAATTGAAATGTCTTCTTCTTGTATTTTTCCTTTGAACAGTATAAAGTGTCCATCTTTGTTTTTCTTAAATTTACTTGCTTTGAATCCACTTGTATCTGAAAATAAGATTGCAACCCCTCATGTCTTCTGATTTCCATTTGCTTGAAATACTGTTTCCCATCCCTTAACCCTGAGTCTTGATTCGTCTTTCAAGGCTAGGTGTGCCTCCTGGAAACAAGATGTGGATGGTTTGTGCTTTCTTATCCAATCAGCCAGCCTGTGCCTCTTCACTGTTGAATTCAATCCTTTGACATTTATTGAGAGAATTGGTAAGTGTGATGGAGTTCTATTCATCATGTTTTGTGAAAGTCCATTGTGTAGTTTTATCCTTTGCACCACTGTGAACTAAGTTTTGATCTTTAGCTTCTGGGTGTTTACTCTGCTGGTGGTTCATTGCAATGGTCAGTATTGAAAACAGGTCTAAGTATTTCCTGTAGAGCTAGTCTTGTTGTGACAAATTTCCTCAGTGTTTGCATACCCACAAAAGATTTGATTTCTCCATAAATTTTAAAGCTTAGTCTACAGGATACAGAATTCTGGGCTGAAAATTGTTTTGTTTAAGAATGTTGAAGGTGGATGGCCATGCTCTTCTGGACTGGAAAGATTCATTTGAAAAGTCTGCTGTCAACCTAATGGCTCTGCCCTTATAGGTTAGTTGGAACTTACTCCAGCTGCATGCAGTATTTTTTCTTTCATCTTGACTGTGGACAAGTTCATTATGATGTGTCTTGGAGAAGCTCTGTTTGAGTTGATACACTCCATCTGAAAGGAGTGTATCAGGATCTTTAGTAAACCTTGGAAAGTATTCATTTGTGATAGTCTCCAGTAGGCCTTCCATTTCTTTGGGACAATCTTCTTCCTCTTCAGGGATCCCTTTTCTGCTTTCTCTCTCTTCTATTTCTTTGACTACCTGGGTTAACGCAAAAAGTTTATTCTCTATCTCTGAGGTTCTTTCTTATCCATATTTGATACTTACCTATATTTGATGCTTTTTACTGCATCTTTACATTCTCTAATTGTCTTCTTCATTTCTTTAAGCTCCGCCATATCTTTTCTGTATTCTACATATCTCTCATCTGACTTTCGGTTCTGTCTTTCCAATTTTTTTGTCCATTCCTCTTATTGTCTTTATCATACATATTTTAAATTCCCTGTCAAATTTATTGATTCTTTATACATGGAGTCTTGTGCAGTAGCAGCCTCATGGTCCCTTTGGGGAGTTCCTCTGTTTTGGTTTTTCATGTTGCCCTAATTTTTCTGTTGGTTCCTCCTCATGTGTTCTTTCTGCTTGTTCATCTCCTTGTCCTCCTTTTTTCTTCTTGCTTCCTTCTTTGCTTCAAATTACCTTGTCCCAGAGCTTAGGTCAAAAGGAAGAGAAGGGTAATGGGCAAGCAGGGAGAATCAAGAGAAAAAGAAAGAAAGAAGAAAATGAAGAAAAGAGAAAAATAAAAGAAAAAGAAGAAAAAGGAAGGGAGATGACAGAAAAGAATAATAAGACACAATGAGGACAGGAAGAGAGAATGAGAGTGATAGAAGAAATGGTATTGATTGCAACAGTGTTAAGGCCATGTCTGTAATTCACAAATATTGAGGGGCTGGGCTGGGTGGGCTCCTCAAAATCAGGATCTCCTTACCACCCTTAGCTTAGCTAAACTCTTCCTCATGACCAAAAATATAGGAGTCCTTTCTCTTGGTGAAAGTAAATATGGTAGTTAAGAATTGAACCAACCAAACAAATTAGCAAAAACAAAACACAACAAAACAAAACCCAAAAAAGCTCAAATAGCCAAAAACTGTAGCAATCTAAGCAATATAGTAAAGTAAAAAATAAAGAAAAATTTAAAAAATACTTTTAAAAATATATATATAGTGGAAGAGACCAACTTTAACCAGAATATATATGTTGTAATATGTCACCAGGACACCAGGTGACACTGTGGCTTTTTTTAGAAGATGGAGAACACAACCAGCAACCTCTGTGGTTCTTATTCCTAACTTAGTTGCCCTCAGTGATCACCTGATTGTTTCTTCAGCATTCAGACCCTGCTGAGTTGGGATCTTAAAGCTCTCTGGAATCCTTCAGAGGCAGGTCTCACAGTGCCCCCTGACTCCAGTTCCCATTGGGTGCGAGAGTACCTCAACCTGTCCTAAGAATTGAGTTTTGATCCCAGCAGGTGGCACCCGTGCTTTAGGCCCCTGCTAAGACCTTCTCATGACCTTCCCACAATGGCAACTTCCTGACCACCAAGACCTTCCCAGTATATCTATCTCACCAGCCACCAAACTGATGGCAAATCCACTCTAACCAGTATTCAAATCTGTTTTCTGTATACTGTTCAAGTCCACCCTATCTTCCAAGCTTTTCATTCAACAGGAAGCTTCTCCTCCAAACCAAAAACTCCTGAAAGACTTCCTCCCATACTGAACCTCCACTGGGGGAAAGGGGGAGTTGGGGCAGCCGATCCTGGCAGGTTGCAATCACTTTTCTAATGTATCATATTTCCTTCACTCCAGATCCCACGCTCACCACTACCTCACTGTCCCTGAGTTATGACTCTGGGTAAGGTCCCCATGCCAGGTATGGCTGGACTGTCTCTTTTTCTCCAGTCATACTAGGAGAGCTCAGCTGAATGATCCTTCTGGTCTGCCATCTTGCTCTTCCCAACAAAATGGTCTGTCATCCAGACTCTTTCCAAATCCATTTCCTTCAGTTCAAGTTGCAAGAACCTATATAGTTCCAAAAGCTTAGAAATCCAAGATCAAGACACCAACAGATTTGGTGTATGGTGAGGACCTGATGTCTAGTTCACAGACGGCACCTTCTGGCCATATCCTCACACAGTGGAAAGGCCTTTCTTGATGCCTTTTCATCAATCAAATCATTGTTCTATTGTGACATAACCACATAGGAGACCCACTTTATTGGGAAAAGACTTGTATGAACTTCCTTAAGACAGAATAAAACTCGTCAGGCCTTGGTACTCTAAGCCAAAGTTTCACATGATGGGCAGAACTCCTCTACTTGTTAAGAAAGTGAGGTTCCCTAGGAAAATCCCAGAAAGGTTAAAGAGCAGAAGGATTCGGCAGAATAAATATATTGAAAGAATTTTAAATTGTTTGCCATGAAGAATGCAACATGAATTCCTTGCTTTATTCCCCTTATAAAATACTGAAGTTTATCTTGCTCACTAATGTTCATGCAAATAATTCAGTTCTGCAATCAGAGAAGGTACAGGTGAAAAATAAAGGCTACCTGTGTGGACACTATAGCAGCCTGAAAGAGGATAAGACAGCTGAAATTCAAATTTTGGCACCTGGATTCATTTAGTAATTAACTCATTTGTAGTTTATTCATAATTGTAGCATTTAAGGAGTACTTTGGGGATCATTTTGTTTGACCCCCCTATTTGTAATTAAGAGAATTAAGGCTCTGAAATGTGATATATCAAAGTTTAGATAGAACCAGGAAGAAACTATTTCTCTTATTTCCAAAGCTGGGAATTACTTTTTTAACTAAACCAAACATGAGTTTTGTCTGATTTATTTGTTTAATACATAGAAAATATCTTAGGGCAACATCTGAGAGAGAAAGTGCATAACAAAATCTGAAGTGATTTTTATCAAATATGAGACCCCAGAAAAGAACCATAATTTTTAAATAATAGCTATCATACTGTTGTTGAGAACACCAAATGGAATATTTCTGAATGCAGTGATCAGATGTCATGAAATCATCAATACTAAAATTATAAGTCACAAAAGAGGGTAGAGGAAAATCTCTATTTGTTGTTTTGTTTTGTTTTCAGAAAGTCTCACTCTGTCACCCCTGGTAGAGTGCCTTGACATCATAGTTCACAGCAACCTCTAACTCTTGGACTCAAGTAATTCTCTTGCTTCAGCCTCTGAGTAGTTGGAACTACAGACATCTGCCACAATGTCTGGCTATGAAATCACTATTTCTGGATGAGATGCAGCCCAGGGGTTCTTGCCTTCAAACATAATTATCTGTGTGTCTTTAGGTAATGTGCCAGGTGGTCTCCAATTAGTTCCATCCATTTCACTACAGAGACAGGCTGACAATGTTAACTCGATTCCCAGGTATGGAATTATTTGAAACTACCAAAACAATGAAATGTTATTTCTCTTATCTAGTGTACTTCCTAAGCAGTTTCTAAGTGCTTGGAGCCTCTAATGTAGAAGACAAGGACCTTTCCCCAGTATTAGAAATCTTCTAATATCCATTTAGATGGCAGGAATTAGGGTGGGATTGACTCTATTACATGAAAAAGGTGGTGGTATATCAGTACTACAGAAAGATGCACGGTGCCAAGGTCAGATGTCACTGTCTTCCTAGTTACCCTGGGTGGACCAGCACAGATCTACATCCTTATTCCATAATCCCAACCTGTGTAAACCCCAAAGCACTTCCAAGCCACCCTTGCCACATAATACTGAGAGTTCCCATCCATCATCTATCATACCATTAGTTACCAGATGACATAAATAGACTAGTAACTATCATGAAAAACAGAAGTGCCAGCCTGACAATAACAGCTGAACCCTGGTGCTCCCAGGAGCTCATCTGGCTTTTATCTCTGGACCATGGTGTGTTCTTCTGTTGAACCTAAACCATTTCATAGAACACCAACATCAGACAAGAACATTTTGTGTTCACCATGAAATAAGACAAAAAACAAGAACATTGTGATCATGTCTAAACACAGACAAGGGGAAAAGAAAAATATAGTCTATTAAAAAAAAAAAAAAAAGATCAATCATATCCCTTTTCTGGCTAATAGAAATGAATACCACTGCTCATCAATTACAGCTTTAGGCCCACTGTATCTCTCCTGCCTTCTAGATAAAATTATTATTGTAAAACATCAAATGAGGGATAAAGGGGGTGAAGATTAAAGATGGCGGCCAAGTAACAGCTTCCCTGCAACTGGACACAGCAAGTCTGGGAAGACAAGACTCCAGACATTTCTGGCCAGTGGTATCTGCCTATGGTCATCCCTTTGAGGATACAGGGAGCCAGCAAGGGACTTCTGGACCCCAGGAGGAGGACAAAAACAGTGGAAAACTGGCAAGTGCCTGCGTGAGTTTGATCGACCTAATCACACCAGCAACTGTGAGTACAAGCAGCAGTGAGACTACAAACTGGAAAGGCCTTACCTGTGAACTTTTTTGGTGTTCTTGGACTTGGCGCTCAGTTGAGCTGCCTTGGGGAGAGCTTGAGCAGGAGTGTGGAGAACTTTGGGCATTGTCTGGGGCCCCAGACTGAGTCACTGAGCTGGGTGCAGGAAGCCATTGTGTGAAAAAACTGGTCTGGCAAGCTCCACCATTAGGGTCCCAGAGCAAGGATCAGGTGGGACAAAGTAACCTAGTGACTGAGCAGCCTAAAGGTGGGGACTGAACTGCCTTATAGCCTTAGGGGCAGAGTGAGACGGTTTTGGTACACTGGAGCCTTGGGCTGTTGCCCTGGGTAGAGTGCCGTGATGTCACAGCTCATAGCAACCTCAAACTCCTGGGCTTGGCGCCTCCCAGAACTCCATAAGAGCAGTGCAGCAACCCCGACCGGTGACCCGCACCCACCGGGCCTCCACATTCCCTGACAAGGAACTACGGGAGCCACGCAACCCTGCGTCCCACCTCCTGTGTCCTCCCAGCCTCCACACTAGCTCGTTCATCTGGCCAGGGACTCTGGTAGCTGTGTGCCCTCTGGATCCCTCCCTGCCTCTGCACAGAGCCCTTCTCCTGGCCAGAGACTGCAGGAGCCTTGGGTACTCTATGCCAAAGTCACTGGGCGCCAGGTACTCCCAGAATCATGCAAACCACCCCCAGCCCTGTTGCTCAATCCAGGTGTATCACACACCAGAGCTGCTTCAACAACCAGAACTCCCTAGCTAGAGCATCCCCAGAGGAACTACACAGGGTCACTCCCTACAAAGATCCAGCAACAATAGAGTGATCCTGCTGGGGTCTAATCCTAGAGAGACACTTCCCCAATCTGAGGATGTCCAGAGGCAACCATGAAAAACAATCATGAGGTGAAATTAACAGAAAAACTCTGGCAATATGAATAATCAGAGTAGATCAACTTCCCCAAGGATCAATGGGGCAGAAACAGCAGAAGACCCCATGCACAAACAAATAGCTGACATGTCAGAAATTGAATTCAGGATCTGGATAGCAAATAAGATCAAATTAGAATTCCAAAAGTTATCTCAAGAATTCAACGGATTCAAAGAGCAAATGACCAAAGATTATGACACATTGGGACAAAAAGTTGCATCCCTCAAAGATCTGAGAAACACAGTAGAATCCCTCAGTAACAGAATGGAGCAAGCAGAAGAAAGGATTTCTGACATTGAAGACAAAGCTTTCAAACGCTCTCAAACCCTCAAAGAAGAAGAGAAATGGAGAGCAAAAACAGACCACTCTCTCAGAGAGCTCTGGGATAATTCGAAGAAAACCAATATTCATCTTTTAGGGATCCCCGAAAGTGAAAAAGTGGCTTCACAAGGCACAGAGTCTCTTCTCCATGAGATTATGAAGGAGAACTTTCCAGATATGCCAAGAGATTCCGAAATTCAGATAGCAGTTTCAGAACCCCAGCACAACTCAACCCGAATCAGACATCCCCCAGAAACATCATAATCAATTTCACTAAAGTTAATATAAAGGAGAAAATTCTGAAAGCTGCCAGACGAAAGAAAACCATTACCTACAAGGGGAAGAATATTACAATAACTGCAGATCTCTCTGCTGAAACCTTTCAAGCTAGAAGAGGACGTTCATCGACTTTTAATCTCCTAAAACAAAATAACTTTCCACCCAGGATCCTGTACCCAGCTAAACTGAGCTTCATTTATGACGGAGAAATTAAATACTTCAACGACATTCACATGTTGAAGAAATTTGC
>CAUYPK010009319.1:0-32765 GCA_963574355.1 Loris lydekkerianus
AAGAGCAGGCAACCTAAGACAGGGGCTATGTTTTTCCGCCATACAAAAAACAAAAGAGGGAATTGTTGGGCCCTGCCATGTGCCTGAGGCCTAGTACAACTTCCCGAGCCTGACTAGAAGTAGATCCATCGAGCTACTTCCGCGTAGCAACGACTCAGCAAGGCCCGGCCTGAAACTGGCTCTACCTAGATACAGCCAATGTAGTACCATGCCACTGAGCCGACCCTGTCACGCACCTCTTCCCCCGCCTTCTTTCCCCGCCCCTTCTCCACAATAAAAAAATAAATAAATAAAAATAAAAATTTTATTTCAGATTAAAAAAAAAAAACAACTTTGATGAATTTCATCAAATATATAAAGAAGAAATAAAGGAGAAAATATTACCAAACTCATTTTAGAAGATTCACATAACCTGTAACCAAAACGTTATTCAAATTACCAAAATGAAGTTGCACTGAGCTGTGATAATGTCACTGTATTCTAGCCCAGACAAAAGAAAAAAAAAGCCCAAAAAACCATAAAACATGACCATAGTTTATGTACTTTATGAACATAAATGACACCATCCTTAGCAAAACAAGAGAAAAATTAAAGGCAGTAACTTACAAACAGAATAAAACATCATGATCATGATGGGATTTATCCCAGGAATATGAAGTTTGGATAAATGTTTTAATATCAAAACTACATATCACTTACCATAATCACAGACACCAAAAACATCATTTGACAAAGTTCAACATCCATTCTGGTTTAAAAATATAAAAACACTCAGCACAGTAGAAACAAAAAGAAATCTCTTGAAACATACAAACCTACATAAAATAAAAATAACAAAATATTGAGGACTTTGCCTACTTCTTACCAATTCTACTCAACATTATAGGATATAAAAAGGTCCTAGCCAATGAAATATGGCAAGGAAAAGAAACAAAAGGCATAAGGATGGGAAAGGAATACGTAACTTTCTTTTAACAGGCTATGTTAACAAAAGAAAATTCCTGAGAAATCTAAGTCAGCTTAGCCAAATTCATCTAACTAAATTTGCAAAGTTGAAGGATAAGAGGTCAATATACCAAACTCAATTGTATTTTACTACCAACAAAAAGAAAATAAAACTTTAAAAAGGTTTCTTAATGTAAAAAAGCAGTATATTTAGGAATAAACTTAACAAAAGACCTGCAACTTTCATACACTGAAAACTCTAAGACACTGAGGACCCTGCAGAACGCAGGTTCAACTGCCCACCACCAGAGGACCAGACACAGAGGGGGAATGCTGGTGAAGGAAACAGTTTACTCAGGGTCAGAAGCCTGATGAACTGGTGTACTATTGTCTCAAGACCATCCCTTCTTACTCTGCTTGTTGCCTAACTTATAAAGGGAAAGGGTAAAGGCGGTTGGTGACAAAAAAACAGTTTTGTATAAGTGATCATGACTTGCTCCATGGTTATCAGCAAACAATAGGTAGTCTGGTGATGGTCTGTTATTACCAGCTTGTGGGTGGCCTATTCCCTACCCTGTTTTTCCTCAAGGTTGTTTTCGAATCTTGTACAGAGCAGCTGTTCTGTTTTAAGACAGAACCAGCCAAAAGCAAAATGGAAGCAAAATGGCTTCCCTTAGCTACCCTAGCATTATAGTCTGAATGTCCCTTGAGGTATGTTTACACTGAGAGAAATTAAGTAGCTAAATAAATGGATATATACACCAAGTTTGTAATTCAGAAGATTCAATGTAAAGATGTCAATTCAACTGTAAAGATGTTGATTCTGCCCAATTCACAATTCTAACCATATTCCCCACCCCCCCAGGCATTTTTTTTGAAATTGGCCATTTGAGTCTAAAGTTTTATTTGGAAATACTAAGAACTTAGAACAGCCAAGATAATTTTTAAAAGAATAAAATTAAAGGACTTACACCAGTGATCCCCAACCTTTTTGGCACCAGGGACTAGTTTCATGGAAAACAATTTTTCCACAGACAGAGGATGGCATTAAATTCTCATAAGGAGCACACAACCATGATCCTTCCTGGGTGCAGTTTACAACAGGGTTCACACTCCTTTGAGAATCTAATGCCACCCCTGATCTGACAGGAACCAGAATTTAGTCAGCAATGCCAGCGATGGGGAACAGCTATAAAATCAGATGCTCACTTCCTGTTGCGCCCTGAGTTTCTAACAGGCCAAAGAGTGGTACGGGTCCTCACCCTAGGGACTGGGGACCACAGACTTACACTTACCTGACTTCAAGACTTCTCACAACTAAGAGAGTATGGCATTAGTCTAAGGATAGACAGACAGATCAAAGGAACAGAATAGAGTCCAGAAGACTCACACTTACATAGATTTTCAAAAGAGGTGTCAAAGCAATTCAATGAGGAATGGAAAAGCCTTTTCAACAAATTGGGATTAACTAGTCATATAGAAAAAAATGAACTTCCACCCCTATATCACACATAGATAAGAAATAATTTGAGATTGATAATAGATCTACACCTAAAAGCCAAATATAAAACTTTTAAAACAAACACAGAATATCTTTACATACTGAGTTTAGGCAAGATGAAAGAAAAGCATTCGACAAAATTCAACATAAGGACACTAGAAGTACCCACCGCCTATGTTGTTAGATTATCACTGGTCGCATCAATATGAAATCACAGGCTTGGGAGGTGGCTCCCACCTGTAATGGTAACACCCTGGGAGGTCAAGAGGCAGGAGTTCAAGACCAGCTGGAGACAAGAATGAGACCCTGGTCTCTACTAAAAAGAAAAAATAAATTAAAAACTTAGCTAAGCCTGGTGGTACATGCCTATAGTCCCAGATACTTGGGAGACTGAAGTAGGAGGTTCACTTGAGCCCAGAAGCTATGATCACACCACTGCAACTCTAGCCGAGGCAGCACAAGACTGTATCTTAAAAAATAATAATAAAATACATAGAAATCACTGTTTTAGTATACATACATATATACATAATTGTATATACATAATTGCTGCTATGGTGTGAATGTGTTCCCCAAAATTCATTATGTTGAAACTTAATCACCAATGTGATAATATTAAAGGGGGTGATTAAATCATGGGGGCAGGCCAGGCAAAGTGGCTCTCACCTATAATCCGAGCACTTTGGGAGGCCAAGAAGAGGGATTGCTTTAGGTCAGGCAATAGAGACCAGCCTGAGCAAGAGCAAGACCCCATCTCTACAAAAACAGAACAAGGAGCTGGGCATTGTGGCATGAATCAGTAGTCCAAGCTACTCAGGTGGCTGAAGCAGGAGGGTCACTTGAACCCAGAGGTGTAAGGCCACAGTGAACGATGATTGCACCCTAGCCCAGGAAACAGAGACTCTGCCTCAAAAAAGAAAAAAAATCATGAGGACAAAGGCTTCATGAATGGGATTAGGACTACATAAAAGGAGCTAGAGGAAACCAGCGTGGCCCATTTGCCCTTTTACTGTACTGCCATCTGAGCACACAGCAGGAAGGCCCTCACCAAAGAGTGAATGAATGCTGGCTCCTCTATCTTAAACTTTACAGCTTCCAGAAGTGTTAAGAAATAAATTTCTATAGTTTATAAATTACATAGTCTCAGGTATTTTAAGCTGTACAAATGGACTATGACAGATGAATAAATTAAAAATACGAATAAATATGTATCTAAATATACACATATTAAGATTTCCTTACTTGGTCCACTGAGAGAGCCTAGAAATAATGACACACCAGTTGCAATCAACACATCATGTACCCAGATCTTAATTTCCAAATACCATTCTCCATTAACAGGAACAAGTCTCCTTGTTCCTTGATTCAAGAGCTGGAATATACAAAAAGAACCCAGAGGCCTTTCTGCACCAGAAAGTAAGTGATTAAACAATAATGGAGACACATTAAAAAGACAAGGAGCCAGCTTGAAAGTGTTTGTACAGACCAATTCTGAAACAATTTGAGTGCCACAATAATCAGAGCAATGAATTTACAGGCCACTAAATAAGAACATGTATATGAATCATTCCAATGAATTGAACAAAGAAATAAAAGGGAGGTGAAGGGAAATCTCTTTCTTACAGCAGAAAGCCAAATACTAACTACAAAAGGGAGTATGCAGTTAGGAAATCATCACTGGATGCTAAAACTACTGGGTGAGAACTTTGGTGAGAAACAGGGTAGTTATGCAATGTCAATACATACTAACTTCAAGGAGAAAAACAGTATTGTGGCAGTAAAGAAATACAGCAGATGTCACCTTAACCAACCGTGTAAAGTTATCACCAATACTGAAAGTGACATCAGATGGCTCCTAATATAATGCACTGAGAAGAACAGAATCGCCTTTTTGTCATTCCTGCCTAAAATGTACAATCTGAATCCATCCAGGAGAATCTTGAGACGAGCACAAAGTGAGGGACATTCTAGAAAATAACTGGTCTGTATTTTTCAAAAACATCAAAGTCAAGAATGACAAAGAGAGGTTAACAAACTAATCCAAATCAAGAGAGACTAAAGAAATATGATGACTAAATTTAGGGTGATTCTCGATTACATACTGTATAGGAAAAACAAAAAGGCAATAAAGGACATTACAGGGACAACTACTGAACTGTGAATTAGATGACAACATTATACTAATTATTAAATTTCTTGACTAATAATTTTACCATGGTTCTGTAAAACAATGTACTGGCTCTTAAGAAATATACATTCAAGGCTCAGCACCTGTAGCTCAGTAGTGAGGGCGCCAGCCACATCAACGGGGCTGGCAGGTTCAAACCCAGCCCCAGGCCTGCTAAACAACAATGATAATTACAACAAGAAAATAGCAAGGCGTTTGGGCGGGTGCCTGTAGTCTCAGCTACTTGGGAGGCTGAGGCAAGAGAATTGCTTAAGCCCAAGAGTTTGAGGTTGCTGTGAGCTGTGACGTCACAGTACTCTACTGAGGACAATATAGTGAGACTCTGTCTCAAAAAAAAAAAAAAAAAAAAATATATATATATATACACACACACACACATATATATACACACACACATATTCAAGTGTTCCTAGGACATATACAACCAAAACTCAAATGAATTAGAAACAAATGCATCTATAAAAGCAATAAAGCTAACAGGGTAAAATACAATCAGTAAATCCTAGAAAAGGAAAAAGGACATGTGGAAATTCCTCGTACTCTTCATATATTTAGTAAAGTATTAAAATCATATAAAAAATTACACATAAAGCACAAGACATAATTATAAAATAGAGAATGATTTTGAAAAATATGACAAAAAGGCACTACTCTTAATATATAAGGCAGATGTATAAAGCAAATTTTTAAAAAAGCAGAAACACCTCCAAAAGATCAACAGGAAAAGAACCAATTCACAAAAAAAAACCCTAATTGACTTTTAAAGGAAAAACAAAAAGTCAACTTCACCAATAACTTAAAGAGGCAAAGAAAGATAAAATGAGATGTTTTCCTTCCATTAAGTCAGTCATTTTTTCAAAAAACACCAACATTGGCAAGAATGCACTAAAATGGCCACTCCACACCTTGCTAGGGGAAATATTAATTAGAACTTTTCAGAAAAGCAGTTCAGCAATATGAATCAAAAGCCTTAAAATATCCACACTGTTCTAGTTTATGACACTATCTGAAAGAGTCTAAACTGTTAATTTATATCTATGCCCAACAAAGTCCCAAAGCTTCAGATGTGGTTGTAGAGAGAAGAGAATACTTTCACATTGTTGGTAGGACTGCAAACTAATACAGTAGCCTCTTTGGAAAGAAGTATGAAGAATCCTCAAAGAACTCAAAATAGACCTTCTATGTGATCCATAATGCCTTTACTAGGTATCTACCCACGACAAAAAAATAAAAATCATTTTATAAAATAAGGACATTTGAACTACATTGTTTATTGCAGCTCAATTTACAATTGCCAAGATGTAAAATCAACTAAAGTGCCCATCAACCCAAGAATACATTAATAAACTGTGGTATATCATGGAATACTATTCAGGCATAAAAAGACAGGAGCTTTTTATCTTTTGTATTAACCTGGATGGAGTTGGAGAACATTCTCCTTAGTAAGGTATCACAAGAATGGAAAGGCAAGTATCCAATGTACTCAATACCAACACAAAGCCAGTAGATGAACAAATATCCCCACACAAGAGAAAAACTCAATAAAATTCAAATTGGGGAAGGGGAGGAAGTAGAAGGGAAGGAGACTGGTGTGCTCTCTCCTACCAGGCACAACGTCAGCGTACATGGCATACCTCCCAGCTGAGGGGCACAAATACAACAAGGACTTTATCTACCAAACCCAAACAGTGTAGCATAATCATTTGTACCCTTGTGTTAATCTGAAATAAAATATTAATAAGTAAATAAATAATAAACCCTCTACCCAAAGATATTCATCAAACGATATTTATAGTAGAAATATTATTATTTTTATTAAATCATAAACACATAGATTATGTATACATTAATGAATTTATGGGGTACAATGTGCTGATTTCATATAGAATTAGGAATGCTTACACCATCTACATGTTAAGCAATAGGGAAACAGCTAAATAAACCATTTAGGATCTTATAACAAAGTGCCACACGCAATCATTAAAAGTTATTAAAAATGGAAAATATGATACAACAAATGTTGAAAGAATAAAGTTTACGAAAGTGAGCACACAGGATGAACTTACCTAAAAAACAACTCATAAAGCCTAGAAGTACTAAACACAGCAACTGTTTAAAAAGAAATGTAATCAGGGAATATGAATACCTGTCCCAGTTTCCAGTTTATCTCTGGGATCTCACTTGCCCTCTCTCTCACCTCTGAGCTGCCCTTCCTTACATGGTGGTATCCTTCCCCATCTGCCTGTCTGGCATCCTCAGCACTCCCAGCATTTCTCTGAGTATTTCTTGAGTGTGTGGCACCATCCCCAGCTGCATTCAGTAAACATTTGCAGCTTCATATTTACAAACTCTCCCACTTCATTTCATACATGTAAAAACAAAAGGACTACCCAGCTATTGAAGTCACCTGAAAATTGAAACCTATTATTGACTATCAAAGTTCATCAAGAAAGTTTCACTTTCCTTTTCTCTTTTCAAATAAAAACACCGAGAAGAAAACATCCTGGAGCTTACTCTTTTTACAATCCCAGAGGCCCAAGCCAGGCTTGAGACAATACAAGACAATATAAAGACACCACGTACCTGATTAGTGTTGTGTGCTAGGACTACCAGTGTAGTCATCAGCTTATTTTCATGTCAAAGAACAGGTAACACTCTAATCATTAGCTGCCACTTAAACACACGCCCATCTGTGTACTGCTGAGCCCAGCCACTATCCAGGGCCACACCTGCCTCTAGCTCTGCCCTATTCCCCACTGATTCCACCAGCCACTTGGCAACTTTCTGCCTAATTAGCCGAACAGAGCACAGTCAGGGGAGAGGAGGTTGTGAGCAAGACTGGAGACATGGAGAAGCCAGACAGGAGGAGGACAATCTTAACTGTGGCAGAGAGGCAGCTGAGAGGCATCCAGGAGTCAGCAGTTCTCCACAGGGGCAATTTCATGCCCCAGGGGACTTCCAGCAGTGTCATGGAGATATACGTAGTTGTCACAACTGTGGAGGTGCTATTGCCATCCAGTAGGAAGAGGCCGGGGATGCTCCTAACCATCCTGCAATGCACAGGACAGTTTCCCACAACAGAGAATTATCCAAACATAAATGTCAGTAGAGCTATGGTTGAGAAACTCTGCCATAAATTAATGTATCCACTAGTACAATAGAGCCTAATCTCAAGTCAGTGTGAACAAGACACCCAGTGGGTAAAGGAGACCTGAGGTGGGTTGGGAAATATAAGCACACACAACCATCTCAATCAGATACTAAGGTGAGAGAATGACTCCTTTGGTGACCAAAATTCTACCTTGGGAATTGGGAACAAGAGCATTACAATTTAATAAAAAGTAATAAGAATGCCTTTTTCCCCAAAGGCTTGCTCCCGTACATAACTTGTATATCTTCAAAAAATGCTTCACAGCAGCAACTGTAAGTAGATAATACTATCAAAAGTGTCCAGACTGGGAACATCCCCAGAGAGGTTGGCAATGCATCCACACGGCCAATGATAAATTCAGCTGTGTATCTCAACAGGACCTATGAACCCAAACTCAAATTCCTAGCTTAGGTTAAGAGAGAAGTGGCAAGCAATCAAAGATCACTCAAAAAGAAAAGTGCTGCTTCCTCAGATGAATCACCAAAGACCACAAAAGATTTAGAGAGGAACGACATTTTCAAAATTGAGAACAAACAGTACAACAACTGTTAATTTAACAACTTAAATTTTAAAAAACTGCATATAGAAAAACTTAATAAAGTATAAAATCATGACCACTAAGTCATACCAAAATAGGCTTTTCTTGATTATTTTAACACCTTTCTTATACCGTGGTTACCGTGATTTCTACACACAGAAAGGCAGGCTAAAGAAGTCATCTTTTGCCCTTTCAGTGTTAGGGCAGACCACCACCTTAAGGTGTCCCATTCCAATGTGGGATGGGAGGAACTGTGTCCATTACTCTGAATCGAGAGCACCTCCCTTCCAACTAGATGTGTTCGTTTTGACTCCCAGGAAACAAGCCTAATTATTCTCCATAAACCAGTCCTTAGGTTTGGGAAGCTGCCTGCCTCCCTCCCCTCCCCCATCCCCCCAAAAAAGGATTCAATGTAAGACCAAAAAAAAAAAAAAAAGATAGCCAGAACTGAAAGGAATCTTAGAGATAAACCAGTTCAAACCAATCCTATTTTTATAAATGAGTAAATAAGGCAGAGAGGTGTAACAAGGCTACTTGCCAGAAGTCAAGCAACTGGCTACTCCAGAAAGTCAGGTAGAACTCAAGTTTACTAACTCTTTTGACCTCAGAACTACACCAAGTTGTATAATGGGATGCTGTGTGACAGAACTGACACTTCTTGTTATATAAGACAGAAAATGTTCTCAGTTTTGACAAGTTAAAAAAAAAAAATCTCACATTGTAAAAAACTACATGTCTGTAAGTAAGTACTCCTGATTATAATGAAAATCAAACCTAAATACCAACAGCAGCAATGTGCTCTGGACACTTCTCTAAGTGTCTGACACACAAAATTCCTTTAATCTTCACATTCCCCCTATGAAATAGTGTAAATGTTATCCTCCTCCACTATATGGATAAAATAGCCCAAGTCCAAGGTTATGTGGCAAACTGTGAAGCTAGTTCCAGAGCCCGTATTATTATAGAGGAAATGACCTGGAAAAAAATGGTTCCCACTCTTTTTGGGAACTCAAACCTGCATGTGGTCAGGAGAGGCAGGGGAATGTCTTTTGTTCTTTGTGCCACAGAGATAGCTCAATGGAATCATCTGGGCAGAGGCCACAAAATTGTCTTCACCAAAAATGGAATTATGGGACTAATCAGAACCTTTAAAACCTCTGTGCTACTCCTCAGAAGCAGGAATTCAAACTTTGAGACAATGGGCTGTAATTTTCCTCCTTTGCTGGCAAAGTAATAAATTTCTCTTTCCTTCTCTTCAATCATTTGTCCCCATTTTTCTGATGTGGCCTCACAAACAAGTGCTGAGACTTCGGTAACAATATCCTGACCATTATGCAACCTGGGTTAGAATATTCCTAACATTATCACAAGTGAATTAACAAAGTTAGGACTTGTAGTAACTCTTTTAAAATATTGATGGTTAGATAAAACCTAATATAAAAGCTATCCTTCCTGAGAAAATATCTAAATTATTTTTTAATAAATCAAGATAAATTTAAAGGTTTAACAGTATGTAGTCTCCGGCATAAAACTTAAATTTATTTTAACTTGAAAAGCAAGTTGTTGACAACCAGAAAAAAAAGAAAAGAAAGAAAAGAAAAGAAAAGCAAGTTGTTGGGGTGGCACCTATGGTTCAGGGAGTAGGCGCCGGCCCCATACACCAAGGATGGCGAGTTCGAACCCAGCCCTGGCCAAACTGCAACAAAAAATAGCTGGCCACTGGGGTGGGCACCTATAATCCCAGCTACTCTGGAGGCTGAGGCAAGAGAATCACCTAAGCCCAGGAGTTGGAGATTGCTCTGAGCTGTGACACCACAGCACTCTACTCAGAGTGATAAAGTGAGACTTTGTCTTAAAAAAATGAAAAATAAAAAAAAAAAAATAAAGAAAAGCAAGTTGTTGTATCAACTTATACTTCAACTACCCTGACGAATTCATCTAAAAGCAAACTAACCCTTCTGGACTAACACTGAAGGAACTCATCCACCACGTAGAGCTTTTGGAGAAACCTCAGCTAAGTAGAGCATCATGCTCTCAATCACTTGCCAGGGGCTCTTCCATATAAGTCAGACCTTATACTTTGACCTGAAGATGATGACTAGATTAAACTCTAGGCTGCCTCCCTTGAACCGGGGAGTTAGTGTACACTGTGTGTGGGAAGAAAAATGAAACACTGTGGGGGCCAGAATGGCCAATTAAAGCAGAGTCAATGTTGTTCATTCACTACAAAGTTTCCTGGTCCTGGGCAACCCACATGACATTTTCAGGACTTCTTTGCAATTATGTTAGGAGTCATATGACTGAATCTTAGCCAATATAATATGGGGAAAGTAACATCAGCCACTTCCAGGCCTAGCCATTAAAAACATTTGTAGATCTTCCAGCTCTCCACTGCCATCTTGGAGACCAGATGGCACAGCTACACAGGGAGGAGTTACATCCAATTGTATTAGATTCTGCATGACAGAAATATTTTGTTGCTGCTGTTGTTGTTACTATAGCACAGCATACCCCAGTGCTTTTCAAAAATTGGGGTGATACAAATCATCTTGTTTTATTCCGTAGGTCTAGGATAAGGCCTGAGAGTCTTTATTTCTCACAAGCACTGAGATGATTCAAATGCTTGTGGAATACATGATAACCTAAATTATCATGACTAACACCACACAATGAGAGAACACTCCAGATTCTCTGGAGGAACTGGCCCAAAGAAAAGGCCTCCTACACACTGCCACATGGGAGCAGGGATAATCTCCCAACAAAAAAAATTAGCTTCCTCTTAACTTCTCTGGAATAAAATTTGCCAGGATTCAAACTCTGAACATACATACCACTTCCATTTAAGTAGCTAACTGCAATTCAGATTAAAACAGGATGATGAAAGGCCCCATAAGGAATGACCTCACTGCTGGGATGAGGAACCAGTGACCTTAAGGTCTTTAAGTTGGGGCCTGCTGATTGCATCCAAATTTTACAGAAAAAAAGGCTAGACTTGTTTTAAAAGTAAAATAAAAAAAAAAAATATGAACAAAGATGTATTAGTAAAAATAAAAGAATTTATTAAAATAGAAGGCTACCAATTTCTTCTTACATGATATGATAGGCCACCTGGTAAAAATTAAAAAATTGTATATGAAAAGTTATGCAGGTAAAAAAATTAGGCAATTTAACTTTAAAAAGATAACATAATAAAGGAAACGATGTCACAGACTACTACTTGGCTCTACAGATGAACAGATAATCACTGATTAAATAATGATTATTGATTTCACTAAAAATAGGGACATAATCATAGTTGCATAGTGGAGAAAGGGTAAATGAGGAGTTTAAAAGCCCAAACCCTCAACTATGAGAATAGGAAGGCAATTCGTAATATCTAAAGCTGACAAATCAATAATAATGATACAAACATTATGTTCAGAAATATGAAAGTAATTACCATGAGAGAGAACAGTTTGACTGTTTTTTATTGCACGCCTTCATGTCTGCTACTTTTAAACAATGTCCGAGTATAATTATGATAAAAGTTTAAACATTAGTTTTAAGATGTAAAAAAATAAAAGACATTGGTAATGTATAATGTGGGCAAGGCAATGGAGGAGAGGGCATCAAAACACTATTAGGTAGAATACAGATTGCAATAAAAATGGGATGACCAATTGTCACTACTCAACTGAAATCCCCTTTGGCCAGGCGATTCCACTTCTAGTGCTCTATACTGTAACAACACTCCCATGGACATTCGAAGACATACATACAAGAATGGTCACTGCAGCACTATTAGAAGAGACAAAAATCAGAGCACACTAAAAATCTCCTCCACTACAGGGGAAGAGTGGCATGAGTCACGAATATATATACCCATATACAAGGAATACTACCAAAGTTTTAAGATAACACAAAAATTAAGAAACACAAAATAAAATCATTTTGACTATTTTCTTGAAATAATTGCCACAACATTCTATGTGCTTTTGCAATCGTGTAAACCATTTGAAAACACTCTTTCCACTCACTTTTCTTCAAGTGCTGTACACTCACTTTCTTCAAATGCTGCAAGTTTCCCCCCCTCCCCCAGAATACATGAAAAATTTTATTTTAGAAACAAAAATTAATTTATTCATATAATTACACATATCATAATATAAATCATGCTGTAAGTTTTCTTTTTGTTTGTTTGTTTTTGTTTCTTTTTGAGACAGTCTCACTTTGTCGCCCTCAGTAGAGTATCTTGGCATCATAGCTCACAGCAACCTCAAACTTTCGGGCTCAAGCGATTCTCCTGCCTCAGCCTCCCTAGTGGCTGGGACTACAGGCTACCACCACAACACCTGGCGATATTATTTAGAGCCGAGGGCTCACTGGGACTCAGCTTGCTCTCAAACCTGTGAGCTCAGGCAATCCACTCGCCTTGGCCTCCCAGAGTGCTAGGATTACAGGCATGAGCCACCGCACTCAGGCTGTAAGCTCACTTTTATAGGCTTCTTCAGGGCTGAAGAATCTTCTTCCATGCATGTGAGTTATTACTGTAGGGAAAAGGTAATAACCACATGGTGGTGATGTTGCCTGTGGGGGTGGATGCATTGTCATGGTGCAAGATGGTCCCCCACAGTCCTGTCCTTTGCCGCCATTCTACAAGCTTCCCAAAAACTTTTGGTAGGCATACTATTGTGTACTACTGATCAGTAACAGTCCTTTGTTCCTTCAAAGGTCAGCTGCAACATGACCGATTCTGGAGAAGAAATCGGCTACCATTTTCTTTCCCACATGTCAGGTCTGTTTCACTTTTGTTGGTGGATTTCCCTCAGGGAAAAAAAATCTCCCCTGTTGACTACTGCTTATTCTCTGGATCAAACTGGTAAATCCAGGTTTCATCACCAGAAATGATGTCAAACATGCACTAGACTTGCCTCTGTCGAATCCACTGGCATTTTTTCACACCATCATGCCATTCAACACAGATGAGCTTTTTTGCTCCTCTGTCAAAGTGTGAGGCACCCATCAGGATGAAACTTTCCTGGCTCCAAGATAATGAAGCAGAATTTGGACATTGCTCACAATCCAATCTGTAGTGCCATTTCAAGATCCTTAAATTTCTCTCATTGTATTCCCATCTTTTCTGATTCACCTATGCAAGTTTCAACTTGCTCCACTGAAGGGTGATGCTGGGAGGGCTTCCTTTATTTCAGCCCCTGCAGCAGTCGGTCGGCATTAGCTATGGAGCCACGAAGAGAGCACTTAGGAGAGATGATTTTCTATGATTCCAAAAGTGGATTAAAGGAGTCTCAAAGCCTTGAGCATTTCTAATGAGCTTTCAGGGACCTTTCTAAAGAGGTTTTGAGGATCTTACTCCTTCTCTTGTGCCCGTTTCTCAGTGGTTCCAAGAATTTAGAGGCCAAACCTCACTGAAAATTGAGGAGATGAATACGAGTCCAACAACCTCAGAGACTGAGGGAAAAAAACATTGATGCTGTGGAAAAAAATGTTTCACAGAAAGTACAGCACTGTCGACTGTACTTCTTGGCCCATAACACAGTCTGTCTCAAAACTTTCATAGTGACCCTCATATTCTTAATTATTTATTCATTGCTAGGCTCTGAGTATAGTACAGTAAACAAAACTCAGCCTGCAAAGGAATACTACATAATTATTAAAAATGATGTATGTCTTAAAGTATTGATCTGGGTGAAAAAGAGTATTTCCAATATATATGTAGTATGATCTCACTTTCATTAAAATACTTAATGAAACTAGATACAAGACATTTTCTTTATGCATTTACGGTGTTTGAATTTTTTTAATATCACTTGTATAGTTCTTTTAAAGATATCTGCTCATCAGACTGTTAAAAGCAGTACCAAGAGAAAGCAGAGAACAATGAAGGAAAGAATCTACTTTTTATGAAAGAAGTCTTTCTGTAAAACAGAAGATGCAGATGATTTCCATTCTAGATTTTACCTATATACATGCAATTTCACTTTTAGGCATACACCCTCAAGAAATTCTCTCATGGCTTGGAGCACAGTGGTTACGACGCCAGCCACACATACCAAGGCTGGCAGGTTCGAATCCAGCCTGAGCTAGCTAAACAACAATGACAACTGCAATAAAAAAAAATAGCCAGACATTGTGGCGGGCGCCTGTAGTCCCAGCTACTTGGGAGGCTGAAGCAAGAGAATGACTTAAGCCCAAGAGTTTGAGGTTGTTGTGAGCTGTGACACTACGGCACTCTACCCAGGGCAATATATATACCCAGGGTATATATTTTTAACCCTGTCTAAAAAAAAGAAAGAAAAGAAATTCTCTCACACATTCATAAGAAGACCTAAGTAAGAAATAATTGGCTGGATGTGTTGGCTCACACCTATAATCTCAGAAAATTGAGAGGCCAAGCTGAGAGGATCACTTGAGGCTAGGTGTTCAAGGCCAGCCTGGGCAACAAAGCAAGACTCTGTCTCTTAAAAAAGAAAGAAAAAAGGCTGGGTGCAGTGGTGCACACCTTTCCCAGCTACTGGGAAAGCTGAGGCAGGAAGATCACTTCAGCCCAGGAACTCAAGGTCATGGTGAGCAGTTACAATGAGCTATAATCACACCACTGCACTTTTGCTTAGATGACGAGTGAAACTCTGTCTCTAAAATCAAAAAAAAAAGAAAAAAGAATCTCAATTTCCATCAATAAAGGAATGAACCAATTGTGATCTACTCACAATAAAATACCATACCATAGTTATGCAAACTCAAAGATAAACCACAAAAGCAGAATTCTGAAAGAAAATCTCATATTAGAAAATACATACAGGCTCAGCACCTGTAGCTCAAGTGGCTAAGGCACCATCAACATAACACCAGAGCTGACGGGTTCGAATCCAGCCTGGGCCTGCCAAACAACAATGACAACTACAACCAAAAAAATAATAACCAGGCGTTGTGGCAGGTGCCTGTGGGGGGACTGAGGCAAGAGAATCACTTAAACCCAGGAGTTGGAGGTTGCTGTGAGCTGTCATGTCACAGCACTCTACTACCCCAGGTGACAGCTTGAGGCTCTGTCTCAAAAAAAAAAAAAAAAAAAAAAAAAAATGAACTAAAGAAAAGAAAACACAGACAATATAAAGATTTAAAAAGCAACAGAATAAAACTACCTAACACTTGTGTATAAATATGGACACATAAATAGATTAAAAACACCATGAGAGGGCAGCGCCTGTGGCTCAAAGGAGTGGGGCACCGTCCCCAGGTGCTGGAGGTGGCGGGTTCAAACCCAGCCCTGGCCAAAAACTGCAAAAAAAAAAAACCACACCATGAGATAACCACTCACAGTGATACCTTCTTCACAGATGATTGAAAGCTTAACTATCTGACAATATTAAGTGATAATATCAACGACGTGAAAAAACAACTCTAGTGTGGTGCCTGTAGCTCAAAGGGGTAGGGCACAGGCACCAGAAGCCGGAATTGGTGGATTCAAACCCAGCCCCGGCCAAAAACAGCAAAAAAAAAAAAAAAAAAAAAAGAACTCTAACATACTACTAGTGTAAATACATATTGGCACAACCACTAAGAAAAAATAATTTACATTATATCATGTGGTAGACAGAAATCTACAGATCTTCCCCCCAAGATTCCTGCCCCATTATTCAATCAAACACTAATCAGGTACAGCTGTGAAGGACAACGGTGAGGCTCAAGTAGGAAGACGCCTAGATTATCCAGGTGGGCCCAATCCAATCACAGGGACCCTTAAAAGCAGAGAACTGCCTCCAGTGAGAAAAAAGATGAGGCAGAAGGGGAGGTCAAAGAGAGACTGACTCGACCTCCTATTGCAGGTTTGAAGGTGAAGGAAGAAGAGGTCACAGGTAAGAAATGTGAGTGGCCACTAGAAGCTGAAAATGACTACCGGCTGACATCCAGCTAGGAAATATTTACCTCTGTCCTACAACCACACAAAATGAATTCTGCCAACAACCAAAATAAATATGGGAGTAAATTTATCCCCAAAGCTTCCAGAAAAGAATACAGTCCTACCAACAATTTGATTTCAGCCTCAAAAGACCCAGAACAGATATCCCAGCCATGCCTATTGCGCTTCTGACCTATAAAATCATGAGATAATAAGTTTGTGCTTGTGGAGCGGTGCCTGTGGCTCAGTGAGTAGGGCACTGGCCCCATATACTGAGGGTGGCAGATTCAAACCCAGCCCCAAACTGCAGAAAAAAAAAAAAAAAAAATAGCCAGGCTTTATGGCGGGCGCATGTAGTCCCAGCTACTTGGGAGGCTGAGGCATGAGAATGGCATAAGCCCAAGAGCCAGAAGTTGCTGTGAGCTGTGATGCCACAGCACTCTACCAAGGGCAACAAAGTGAGACTCTGTCTCTAAAAATAATTTAATAAATAAATAAATAAATTTGTGCTTGTATAAGCCTGTACCTTTATGGTATCATACTTTGGGAAAAGTTGAAGGAATGTATCAACATACAACCCAGCAGCGATACACCTGACTACACACAGAGAAACTCCTGCCTGTGTGCCACAAGGTGTGATAATGTTCACATTACCACTGCTTATAACAGGAAAATAAAATGACAACCCAGTCATTCATCAAGAGTACAAAGTACACACATACTTTAAAGTACACACATACAATAAAGCAATGAAATACTAACAAACTATAGCCACACACTAAAACATTCAGAATCTCAAGTCTCATTTGGAATAAAAAAGCAAGTGAAAGTAGTGAACACATAGTACAATTCTACTTACAAAGTTCAATAGTACCCAGAGCAAACTGCATAGCTTAGAAATACAAGTATGAAAAAACTATTTTAAAAAGCAAGGAAATAAACACAAAATTTAAGGTAGCAGTTCTATCTGTGGAGACCTAAGAGGTTTGGTGGGGTCAGAGAGTAGCGCCAAGGGCACCAAATGTTCCTACCTGGTGATTACAGGATAAACGTACTTTAATTTCTTCCTCAATATTTAAAAAATAAAAATACTGGGGGCGGCACCTGTGGCTCAAAGGAGTAGAGCGTTGGCCTCATATGCTGGAGGTGGCGGGTTCAAAGCCAGCCCCGTCCAGAAACTGCAAAAAGATAAAAAAAAAAAGAAAACACTATATCTAAATAACCAAACTTTTATGTAACCAAAAAAGAGAAACGTTTTTCTTTTTTCTCACCAAGACACATCCATTGAAAAGAACAATTCAAATAATATAAAAAGTCCAATCATTTTGTATTTTTTGTTTTTTTTAAGAGTAAGGATCTCACTCTGTCACCCAGGTTAGGGTACAGTGATGTAATCATAACTCACTGTAGCATTTTTTTTCTTTTCTAGAGATAGAGTCTTTCTTTGTCGCCCTCGGTAGAGTGCTGTGACATCACAGCTCACAGCAACCTCCAGCTCTTGGGCTTAGGTGATTCTCATGCCTCAGCCTCCCTAGTAGCTGGGACTACAGGCGCCCACCACAACACCCGGCTGTATTTTTTGTTGCAGTTTGGCCAGGGCTGGGTTTGAACCTGGCACCCTTGGTATATGGGGCCGGCGCCCTACTCACTGAGCCATAGGCACCACCCCTCACTGTAACTTTTAACTAAAGAGTTCATGTGATCCTCTTCCCTCAGCCTCCTGAATAGCTGGGACTACAGGTGTGAACCACCACACGTGACTAATTTCTTTATTTTTTGGAAGGGTCTCACTATGTTGCCCAAGCTGGTCTCAAACTTCCTTGACTCTAGTGATCCTCCTGTGTTGGCCTCCCAAAATGCTGGGATTACAGGCATGAGCCACCATGCCTAGCCCTGATCATTTTCTTAATCACCTAAAATCCCACCATCTAGACATAATGAGTAATCTTTTGCTGAACATCCTCTCAGGCATTTCCTATATGTGTACACATACACTTTTAAATATTTTACATAAAATCCCTATATATACATATGTATATGTTCATTCTATAAATACTTTTAAGACCCCTGTTTTATAAAAGTAGGCTTCACCAAGATATAATTTACATAAAATAAATGTACCCACTTTAAGTATAATGATCAGTAAGTTTTGAGAAAAGCACACGTAACATAACTGATATCCAATCAATATATACATTTCCGTCATTTCAGAAAGTTCCCTCTTGCTCCTCTGCAGTCAATCCCTCCTGTCCCCATTATAAGCTCAAACCACCACTAATTTGCCGCCTTTGGTAATGTTTTGCTCATTCTAGAATTACATGTGAATTATATCATATAGAACACATCCTTTTGTCTGGCTTCTTTTGCTCAGCATGTTTTGTAACTTTATGCTGCAACATATCCATAGTTCATTCCTTTTTACTGCTGAGCAGTATTCCATTGTAGACTTGTTGACAAGACAGGCTGTTTCCAGTTTTGAGCTCTGAACATTGGTGTACATGTCATTTGTGAACTTAAATTTTTATTTTATACTGGAGTGAAATCACTGAGTCATACACTAAGTGTATGTTTAATAGGAAATTGCCAAACTGTTTTCCAAAGTGCATATACACTCCTACCAGCCATTTGAGTAAATTCTAGTTGCTCTACATTTTCACCAACACTTGATATTCTCAGTCTTTCTCATTTTAATCATTCTTGCAGGCAGATGGTTATAATTTTGATTCACATTTCTCTAATGATTAAATATGTTGAGACTTTTTAATGTGCCCATTATAAATTCAAATATCTTCTTTTATGAAGTTGCTATCCCAATATTTTACCAGTTTTCCAATTGGGTTGTCTTTAAATTATTACAGTAAAACTTCTGTAAGTTGACCATCCAAGGGACTGTAACAAACTGGTCAACATATGAAGATGGTCAACATATGGAACTAGGCCTGCTGTACTGATATAGACATGTGGTGCATATCTGGTCTATGAAAATTAGGTCAACTTAAGGAAGTGGTCAGTGCAGGGAGGTGGCCAACTATGGAGGTTTATTGTATTTGGGGGAAGGGTCTCATTCTGTCACCCAGAATGGAGTGCCGTGGCCTCATCATAGTTCACTGCAACTCCTGAGCTCAAGCAATCCTCCCACCTCAGCCTACCACTGGCACACACCACCACACTTGGCTGATTTTTCTGTTTTGCAGAGACAGGGTCTTGCTCTTGCTCAAGCTGAGTTTGTCTTATTATTGATTTATTTAAGCTATTTATATACACTGGATAAAAGTCCATTGTCAGATATGTCAGATATGTGAGCTGCAAATATTTGCTCCCACTCTATTAGTATACTGCTTCTTTTCCTTAACAACGTCTCTTAAAGTGTACACCTTTTAATTTTTATTAAGTCCAATTTAACATTTTTAAAAATTATGCTTTTTGTGTCCCCTTCCAATTGGAAACAAAACCTGGATGTCTGCTCTCATCATTTCTATAATATTGGAATTGAGCTCCTTGCCAGTGTAATAAAGCAAGAAAAAAAAAAAAAATAGAAAGCACACTGACTAGAAAGGCCATAAAGTAAAGAAGTAAAACTGTCTTTATTCAATGACTGTATGTGCAGAAAGTCCTATAAAATTAATCAAAAAGACTATCAGAACTAATTTAATTTAGAAAGGCTGTAAGAATCAAGGGTACTATGTGATTATAGAGGCTGAAAAAAGAAAAAAATTATTTGAAAAAAGATACAAAGGCAATATGCAAAAATGAACTATGTTTTTATATATTAGCAATGACTATTTAGAAAATAACTTCTTAATATTCCATTTATAACAGCATCAAAAACATAAAATAGTAAAGCATATATTTAACAAAATATGCATAGGACCTGCACACTGCAAAACTAAAAAAGATGTTGCAAGAAATTTTACAACTATATAAACAGAAAGATATACATGTTCAAGGCAACCCCAGTTGAAATTCTAAGAATTTTTTTTTTATTATTATTTAAGACCTTTATTAACAGGTGCTTGCAGTTTGTTGACTTTTTTGAAAAAATCAAGTTGTAAACTTTTATTACAAATTAAAAATGACGTTCTTAAAAATCTCAACTTGACCAGATATGAAGCAATTTAAAAACCTTAAAAGGAGTATTGAGAAAAACCAGGCTTTTTTTAAAAACACATTTGTTATTACCAAAAAAGACAACTTTAGTTAAAAGTAATAAAAATCCCAGGCTTGGCGCCCATGCTCAGTGGTTAGGGCACTGGCCACATACAACAGGGCTGGCAGGTTCAAACCCGGCCAGGGCCTGCTAAAGACAACAATAACAACTACAAGAAAATAGCTGGGCACTGTGCTGGGAGCCTGTAGTCCCAGCTACTTGGAAGGCTGAGGCAAGAGAATCACTTAAACTCAAAGAGTTGGAGGCTGCTGTGAGCTGTGAGGCCACAGCACTCTACCAAGGGCGACATAGTGAAACTCTTGTCTCAAAAAAATAATAATAACATAAAGTAAAAATAAAAAATAAAAACCTCATCCTGCATAGATGCAGATTGTTCTAGTTATCTGGACAACGGGCAAAAAGCAAGCATTTAAGGTCTTCAGCTCCAATCTTTCGCTCATTTCTTATTGTTGGAATTTCATATTCGTTTCTTCTTATTGCATGACTGAACTAGATGATGGTACAGATTTAAGGTAAGCGGCATTTACTCAGCCCCACCCAGCTCAGCCTCAGGAGCCCACAAATTCTCAGCTGGTGGATGGACTGCTTTTGTTGCTTTGCCATCTTATGGTTTAGGGTTTTCTGGGGGTCTGCGCTGATAATTGAAGTTGGGACGGTACCAACTTTGAGGCGACTGCTGACCTGGGATCTCATCTCCTAGATTTTCTTTTTTTTTTTTAATTTATTTATTTTTATTGTTAAATCATAGCTGTGTACATTAGTGCAATCAAGGGGTACAACGTGCAGGTTTCATATACAATCTGAAATATCTGGATTTTCTTTATCCTCCTCATCACCATTCTCTCTGGGCTGTCTTTGGCAAGGAGAGCCCCTATGGAATCGTGGTCTGTAACCCCACGTATTCTGTCTTGCTGGTCTACGTTGTTCTCCTGCACCTTGGCTGTCAGCACCCTCCATCACTTCTCCCTGCACAGGAGGGTTGGAACACTGTGGTTGCTACCCACAGGGTCTCCACATGTAGTAAGGTGGAAACCTTCACCTGCGGTAGGGTCAGAGTTGTTGGGCCTCCCCTTCAGGAGGCTCTCCATCCTCATTCTTTCCCCCGCTCTCACTATTCAGGTAATTCTGCTGGTAACTGCGTGGAGAACCCCTGACACATGGATAGCACCTATAATGGTTACGGTCTGCTGCCTGTTTACTGCCTTGAACTGTAATTCCACCAGGGCCTGCAACATTTGCTGCCTCCACACCCTTTTCTCCCTCAACAACATCAAACTCCATGGTCTTTCTATCTCCTGCACTGTGAAGGGACTTCTTAGGGTTATTCTTCTTTATGGCAATCTGGTGTACAAACAAATACATCTTCCTTGGTGTCATTCCTGTTGATGAAAACACATCCGTTTCTTACACTGAACCATTTTACAGTTCCCCAAACCTTCATTGTGATGACCTCGTCCCCACAGGCAGGCGCCGCTAATGTGAGGCCACCCTGGCCATCACTCTGTGGCCCACTGCCCATGATGCTGTGCTTGGTGTCGGCAGCGCTGAGGGCAGGGACAGCAGGCAGCTGCTCATGGTTGCATAATATGACTCGAGCCCCGCTGCAGCAGCTGCAGCTCCTCCTGATGTGTGATGGTAGCTAGGCTGGCAGCAGTGGGGCTGCTCAAGGCTCTCTGGGGTCCGCTCTCCACTCCTACTATCAATCAACTCCAAGTAGTTTTTTTTAATTTTTTTTTTTTTTTTTTTTTTTTTTTTTTAATTTTGGCTGGGACTGGGCTTGAACCGGCCACCCCCAGTTCATGGGGCTGGTGCCCTACTCCTTGAGCCACAGGTGCCGCCCTCCAAGAAGTTATTTTTATGTGAAACAGACAAGCTGATTTTAAATATTTATGAAAATACGAATAACTCAGAACATCCAGAATAATTCTGACAATAAAGGACAAAGTTGGAGGATTTACATGAATCCATTTCAAACATTTAAGTTATACTAAACCTTACATTAAAGATAATATAGTACCAACACACGAACAGATGTACAAGACAACAGAAGACTCCAGAAATAAACCTACATATATATCATCAAGTTGATTTTTCAACAAAAATGTCAAGGTAATTCAATGGGCAAAGGATAAGAAATTCAACAGGGAAAGGATAATCTTTTCCACAAATCATACCAAAAACAACTGTGTATCCACAAAGGAAAATAATGAACTTAGACCCACACCTCACACTACATACCTTATACAACCCTAGAAATTCATAATGGACCTATAAAACTTCTAAATAAACCACAAGAAAATTTCTATAGCCTTCTTTTTTCATACCGTATTTCAGAAACATATAAAAAGAGCGACTTCTCAAAAATTTTTGAAACATGCCTTTCATTTATTAAATCAAATTTCAAAACTCATTCTTCTTTACCCATATAGTCATACAATATTTCTTCTACTGAAGAACAGAAATATTCAAAGAGAAAGAACAAAAGTCTTTTTAACCCCCTTTCATTTTGCTCATTATTATAAGTACAGGTGGACTACTAAGAAACTGAAGTTTTGCTTCAATAATTATTTTTTGAGCGCCTTCTGCTGAGGTCATAAATAACCACTCATAACTTTTTAATATAAAACAATTTCCAGAAGACAATGGCAATATGTGAAATTGTTCTGTACTGCTACATGGTCTGGAAATGGCCTCTTCTGGTTAATAAAGATTCGTAATGTATCATAGAGAGATCACAGATTTTTTAAAATAAAACAAATTGGAACTAAACATAATTTCCCCCAAAATAATTTACAGGCTACTTCAAGAAATGTATCATTGCCTGTTAGTTGAATTATGGTTAATAAAAATAATGAGAGTCAATTATAATTTGTTAACTTAACCACCATGGTTTTCCAGAATATCAAAATTAAAAATAACACATACTGCAATGTTGCTGCCCGTGTATGAGTTATTTATTACTGCATAACAAATTACCCCAAAACTCAGGGGTTTGAAACAACCAGTATTTATTATCTCACAGATACTATGGGTCAGGAATCTAGCCACAGCTAGGCTGAGTTCTTCTGGCACAAGTTCTATCAAGAAGTTCTAACCAAGCTGCTGGACAAGCTGTGGGATCCTCTGAAGGCTAGACTGTGTGCAAGGGAACATGCTTCCGAAATCACTCACGTGGGCTGTGGGCAAGTCTCAGTCCCTACCACATGGGCTTCCCTAGGCTCCTCACAGGATGGCATAATTTTTTGAAAATTTTTCTTCCTTCCACCAATGGCTTTAAGGTGTGGAATTCACTCGTTTTTAGCATATTCACAGAGTTATGCAACCATCACCACAATCAATTTCAAAATGTCTTCATCACCCCAAAAAGCAACCCAGTATTCATAAAGTGGTCAAACCCTCATTTCCACCCACTAACATCAGCTCAAGGCAATCACTCATTTATTTTACAATCTAATTCTATTTGTCTATTCTGGATATTTCATATAAATGTAATAGTACAGTATGTGGCCTTTTGTGACTTTTGTTGCTTGGCATAAGGTTTTTTTTGTGTTTTTTTTTTTGTTTGTTTGTTTTTGAGACAGTCTCTTACTCTATCGCTCTCAGTAGAGGTCCATCGCATCACAGCTCACAGCAACCTCCAACTCTGGGGCTTAAGCGAGTCTCTTGACTCAGCCTCCTGAGTAGCTAGGACTTCAAGCGCCCACCACAATGCCCGGCTATTTTTTATTGCAGTTGCCACTGCTGTTTTCTTAGCTGGCCAGGGCCAGGTTTGAACTCTCCACCCTCGGTATATGGGGCTGGTGCCCTATCTGCTGAGCCGCAGGCACCGCCCTGGCACATGATTTTTAAGGTTCATCCATGTTGTAGCATGAGTTGGTACTTCATTATTTTTTATGCCTGAATAATAGACCACTATATGGATAAATCACATTTTATTTAAGAACTCCTCAGTTGATACACATTTGAGTTGTTTGTGTTTTTTGACTATTATGAATACTGCTGCTGTGTACATTTACACACTATTTTGGCATGGATACATATTTTCATTTCCCCTGGGTATATACCACCCTGGAGTGGATATGCTGTGTAATGTGGTAATCCCATGTTCAGCCAACTGAGGAACTGTCAAATTTTCTCAAAGCAGGTGCACCACTTTACATACCCAACAGTGTACAAAGATTCCAATTTCTCCAAGACCTCACTGACACTTGTTATCATCTGTCTTTTTAGTTATAGCTATCTGGTGGGTGTGACATGGTATTTCATCCTGGTTTTGATCTCCATTTCCCAGGTGGCTAATGATGTTGACCATCTTTTCATGTTTCATGAGCAACACTGTCAGATCCCACCTCTACAAAAATATAAGAAAAAATTAGCTAGCTCTGGGAGGCTGAGAAGAGTGAATTGCTTGAGTTCAGAAGTTCAAGACCAGCCTGAGTAAGAGCAAGACCCCATCTCTAAAAATACCTGGGCATTGTGGCAGGCACCTGTAGTCCCAGCTACTTGGGAGGCTGAAGCAAGGGGATCACTTGAGCCTAACAGTTTGAACTTGCTGTGGCCTATGACTCCAGGACACTCTACCAAGGGCGACCAAGTGCGACTGCTCTATTTCTACAGAGATCCTGAAGAGATTGAAAAGGAAGAGCAGGCTGCTGCTGAGAAAGCTGTGACCAAGGAGGAATTTCAGGGTGAATGGACTACTGCAGCTCCTGAGTTTACTGCTACACAACCAGAGGTTGCAGACTGGTCAGAAGGTGTGCAAGTACCCTCTGTGCCTACTCAGCAGGTCCCCACTGAAGACTGGGGTGCCCAGCCTGCCACTGAAGACTGGTCTGCAGCTCCCACTGCTCAGGCTACTGAATGGGTAGGAACAACCACTGAGTGGTCTTAAGCTGTTCTTCCACAAGCTCTTAAACAAGATGGAAATAAAGGAAAAAAATAAACATCGGTTTAAAAAAAAAAAAAAAAGGAAAGAAAAAAAAATTAGCTAGGCATGTGGTACACACCGATAGTCCCACCTACTGGAGGCATGTGGAACACACCGACAGTCCCACCTACTGGAGGCAGGAGAATCAATTAAGCCCAGAAGTTCCAGGCTGCAGTGAAAGTATGATGGTGTCAGGATGACAGAGTCAGATCCTGTTTCTAAAAAAAAAATGACTTACACTCCTTGAAAATTTGAAATTCTTCCCTATAGATAAGAGTGACAACAGTCAGGTAAAATATAAAATGTTTATAGTGCATAACTCATGAAGGCATTAGAAGAACTTCTTGAAAGGTAATTTATCATCAGAGCAGTCCATAACTTTAGAAAATGTCATGAAGTCAATCCCATAACTAGCACTTTGGGAGGCCAAGGCAGGAGAATCTCTTCAGACCAGGAGTTTGAGACAAGCCTGGGCAATGAAGCAAGACCCTGTCTTCACAAAAAAATAGAAAAATTAGCTGCAGCATGGTGGAGCAGGCCTGTAGTTCCAGTTACTCCAGAGGCTGAGTAAGAAAAAATTGCTTAAGCCCAGGAGATTGCAGTGAGCTGTGATGACACCACTGCACTCTCGGCTGGTGACAGAGTGAGACTCTGTCTCAAAAAAAAAAAAAAAAAGTTTCAGATAAACAGCAAATCATTTTTTAGAAAAGTATGCTCCATCTATTATTTATACTAAAAATGTATTCACTGTTCATCTGAAATTCATATTTAACTGGGTATTCTATATTTTATCTGGAAACTCTAGTTGGAGCAAAAAGATGGAGCAGTAACAGTCTAGTTTCACTTGCTTAAGCAAAAATCAAGGAAGTATACCCACTCTGAAAAAAGAAAACAATCCACTAGGTCACCTTAGGGTCCACTCATAGTCCTGCCTTACCTCCAGTGCTTGCAAACAAGCACCCAGTGAACAGGGGAATGATTTTCCTCTTATAACATCAAACTTTGAGTTTCAGTAAAATCTCTTATTCACTTCAGTCTCCAAAAACAAATTAGGAAACTATGCATTTTCCTTAATTTAATCCTGGCCAGGCGCAGGGGCTTATGCCTGTTATCTCAGCACTTTGGGAGACCCAGACAAAAGGATACCCTGAAGCCAGAAACTCAGAGACCAGCCTGGGTAACACAGCAAAATCCTGTCTCTACTCAAAAAATAAAAAATGAGCAAATAAATAAATTCTCATAATTTTTTGCCTATACACTACCCCTCTATTCTATTTATATATTCATTCACTACATTAAATAGGATGTCCTTTTCTCCTAAACCCAGTCCTCTTAAAATCCAAAATTCTCTTGCTTCCGGGTCTCAAGGGTTCACAAAGAGAATATTCACATCATTCTATGACTCTAACAATTTTTGTTCAAATGCTCTTTCTGTTTTCATATTTTTCAGGGGATACGACCTAATCCATTTGGTTGGCCTCAAAAGTCTTCCACTCCAACTCTGTGTCTAAGCAACTAAAACAGCAATGAAACATGAGGTCTCACTACGAGGGACTGGGACGCAAGAAAAGATGGAAAGAGAAGGATCTTCACTAGAAATTTTGGCGGATTTTTTCAATATATGAATGTTATACTAATTTTCTAATTGCATAACATACAATTGAACAAAATCAAAAGAAAACAGAAAATTCCACACTCACAAAGAATTCATCTTCCAGATCCCATCAAATTAACAAATACACAAAATTTTTCTCAACCTATGTCTTCCAGGAGTCCTTAGGGTAGTTTGTGGTGTGGACATGTGGAGGGGAGACACAGTGAGGCAGGAAAAGGTTTCATTTTTATCTTTCTTATAAATTGGGCTTCCAAATGACGTTTTTTAAGAAAAAAATGTTCTGCAATTAAAAAGCATGAAAATGACACCAAAAATCACTTGACTCTCCCTAATACATTTTTAATGAAAATTTCACCCACGTGAACAAGAATCCAAAAGGTTTCTGATGAAAACAGATTTAAAGACAAAAAGACATTAAACGAAAATATCTACCTTTGCTTTCCCTTTGGCAGCTTCGGTATTTACAGGTCTCTCTCGACGAGATCACACGTCAGACGTGGAAGATCTTCACAGATCACTAGTCCAGGCTTCCGTCTTACAGATGTGTAAACTCAAGCCAAGGTCTAGAGCTGACTGGCCCAAGGTCTCACAGCCCGTCAGCGGCGGGACTCACCTGGACCCTGAGCGCCCGACAGGTCCTGGGGCTCCTGGCTCCGCCCGGCCCCAAGGGCAGCCGCCAGCACCGGGACGGAAGGGCCCACCGCCCGGGGTCGCGCTGCCTGGACACGAGCTCCGCGCCGTGCCCCCGACCCAAGGCCAGCGCAGGGGCCGGGCCTCGGCAGCAGCCCCCGCCCGGCCCACCTGCCGCGGACCGCGAGGCCGGCAGCCACACCCCCTGCCCGAGCCGGGGGTCGACCCGCCTTTTCCGCGGCCAGCGGCGGCGACTGAGCGGCGTGGCGGAGACGCCGGTCCGCAGGTCGCAGGAGTTACCTCAGGTGGGCGCCGAGCGCGCGGAGCGACCGCCCCGGCCCGCCTCGAACATGCCGGAGAAGCGGACGCAGCGGGGCCTGACCTCGGCCAGCGCGGCGCCTGTTTACACCCCTCCAGCGGAGAAGGCAGACTGACTGACCCGTCACGTGATGCTCACGTCACGTGTCCCCGGGGGTTGGGCGGAGGCGTTGCCCCGGCGACGACGGCTTTCTGGGGGCGGGCTGGGGAGGCGGCGCCGAGCGGCCCCTTTGTGCTCCCGCGCTTGGCTGTACCTGGGCGACGACGCACCGGGTGGAGAACAGGGACGATTACCCCAGCCCAACTTTGCCCCTTAGTGTCTCCTGGGCCGGTCCGTATTAGCGGTGCAAAACACGGTTAGCGTTTTGGAAGGAAAGGGAATTTGGTCTGGCATTACATACAGTGTTGTACTTGGAGAAAAAGTCGGAAATACCTTCTCACCTGAGGCTATCAAACAGGGGGAGGGGGTTGGGTTTTTTGTTTGCTTCCGCTCCCTAATCTGGAGTGAAAGGGTGATACTTACCCTTCCCAGCCAGAGAAAGGGTCTGAAGAGGTCTTAGGGGACTTCCAGTTTTTTTTAATTGCACTTTTTATTGCGAATAGTCTTTGTATGTGTAAATACAGACATATCTAAATAAGTATTTGATTCAACATTCAGGTTTTGTCCACATCAAACTTTACTAGCTACATACCTCTGTCATTTAACTGTTTCTGTTACTGTAGTTTTCGTAGATCGAACTTGCAAAGTGTCAGCCACTGCCGATTTTATTGCTCTCATAATACTCATCATAAATTTCATAAAGGACTAATACCTAGTTTGTATTAGTACTTAGTAAATTAATGAGTGAATTGCCAGCAAATCCCCTCAGATAATTCCAGAATTGTTCTGTTGTCCAGAAGTGATCTATTGTCTAGTAAATGAAATTCCCTTCAAGTCTGATCACTTTCATACTTGGTCATCTAAGCAAAAAGTAAATTGTCAGGGTGAAAACGGTGGGCTCAAAATATCCTCCATCAATAGATCAAAATATCTTTATTTCTATACGTACCCGGAATGCAACATTACAAAGAGCAGGAAATGATCAGTTTTCTTCATACTTGTCTTTTAGTATGGAAAATAGGTTATCAAGGCCAGTTGCCACAACCTGGTTGACTCATTCTACTGTTTCTGGCAGCAAGAATTCCTTGAAGACCAGACCAATATCATTCATTGGTATACTTTAAGCCTAAACTATGCCTGGTGAGCAAAAAATTTGGTTGACTGATGTATGGCTGTGAGATCCTGCCATCCTTCCATGGGAAGTAGCAGAACCTTCATTGCTACAGAGGGATCTATGAGTTATGCAACAGTGTTGATAAACAGTACTCATGGAGGCAAAACTAGGGTGTGTGAGTCCTGGTTCAGTCATTACTAGCTAGGCAATTTATGTAACCATTCTGAGCCTCTCTTCAGCTATCTAAAAGAAGGACAATATCTACTGAATAGAGTGGTTATGAGATTAAATGAGGTAATAATGCCTGCTATCACTTTAAACTATCCAACACATACAGTGCTAGATAAATGTTAATCATATACAGCCTTTGGCAAGAGAGTAGTAGTATAGGAGGTCAGAGTCCTGAGGGAGAAGAGGCTGACAACTTCAATAAGTCCACATCCTGGGTCCAGATTCTTGGCCCCTGGACTGTAGTGGATGTAATTAACAGCCAGGAAACAACACAATTGGAAAGAAGCCTTTGCACTGAGAATGTAAGGCTGCCAGTAAGGGAATTGCTCATAGAGCACCAGGGTCTCACTCCAGGAGGAATACTGGCCTCAAACCCTTACTACTGTGCAATAGGGACTCCTAATACACTGCCTCCCCTTAGCTTCAGCCCAGGTTGGGAAATTACATACCCTCTCCTAAAGTTGAATGATGAGGTATTCAAAGTGGATTTTAAAGTCTTTTTTTTTTTTGTTTGTTTTGTTTTGTTTAGCAACAGAGTCTCACTTTGTTCCCCTCCTTAGAGTGCTGTAGTGTCACAGCTCACAGCAACCTCCAGCTTTTGGGTTAGGTGATTCTCTTGCCTCAGCCTCCCAAGTAGTTGGGACAACAGGCACCCGCCACAATGCCTGCCTATTTTTTTTGTTGCAGTTTGGCTGGGGCTGGGTTTGAACCCGCCACCCTTGGTATATGGGGCTGGCGCCCTACTCACTGAGCTACAGGCACCACCCTAAAGTCATTGTTTGATGCTGAGAAAGATCCAATTGAAATATGAAAAAATACTAGGTGATGCCTGTGGCTCAGTGGGCAGGGCACCAGTCCCATATACCAAGGGTGGCGGGTTCAAACTCTGCCTGGCCAAACTGCAAACAAACAAAAAAAAATAGCCAGGCATTGTGGCAGGTGCCTGTAGTCCCAGCTACTCGGGAGGCTGAGATAAGAGAATCGCCTAAGCCCAGGAGTTGGAGGTTGCTGTGAGCTGTGATGCCATGGCACTCTACCAAGGGTGACAAAGTGAGACTCTGTCTCTTAAAAAAAAAAAAAGAAAGAAAGAAAGAAAGAAAGAAAAAGAAATATGAAAAAATACAGTAGAATACCCATGCCTTTGGCAATATGTCCAAGAGATGCTTTCTTGCTTTTCATTCACTTACTGCTGTGAATCTACGTTGTCCTACCTAACTCAAATCAAGACATTCTTACGGTCACAAATGCCTGATATGTATCTAGATGATCAATTGAAACTTTAGACCTCCACGCTGCAACCAAATATTCAGTGCTTTCCAACCAAAAGCAGATACAACAAAGTCATTAAAATATTAACTCTAAAACTAATAGTTTTCAATTTTTGAAGTTATTAAGTACACAGTAATTAGATTTTTACAAAATAATGTATATTTTAAAGTATATCTAATTTAAGTTTCTTGAATGCGGGCTTATTTGATTACAACTAAACTAATACAGCCTTCTAACATAAAAAGGCTCCCATCCCTGCACTAGAATTTGGAGAACTATAGAGATATAAATTGAAGACTTATCAATGGTATATAAGGCCACAGGCTTGAATGAGATTACACAGAATAGTAACTTTCACACCTTGGACCTCAACCCCCAGGATACAAAATATGTAACTTAAAAGTTTCAAGAAGCACATTTACCTTCCTACATGTAATACACTATTGAAACCTCTCTTTATAAAAATAAAGAGCCACAAGGTGGGAATTGTGGTAGGGGGGGAAAAAAAAAAAAAAAAAAATATATATATATATATATATATATAATCAGCCATTGTGCCCTAGTTTGCTTTCCTGTAATTGCTTACTACTCTGTAGTCATATAGCTGATGGTCAAAAAAAAATTCTTAGCTTTCATCATTGCTCCCATAGATTACATTACCCTTATGAAACCTAAGGCTTGTTTTTAAGGTATCTTTCAGGCCTGCATTCTGGTGGAAAGGCTGACCCACAAAGACCAATGACCTCCCCCCAAGAACCAACTCAGCAAAGACAATTTCTACACTGGTCTGGTTCTACCCCAGATCCATAATCAGCAGCCACAACTGCTTAGCCCTTTACCTGCCAAACTATCTTAAAAAACCCTGGATCCCAAATTCTTGGAGACATAGATTTGAGAAATTCCTCCTGTCTTCTCTCATGGAGCCTGAGATATGAAACTTTCTCTGCTGTACTTCCTGCTGTCTCAGTGTTCTGGCTTCCTCTTGAGCAGTGGGCAACAAACCTGGTAAAACTGTAAAATTAAAAGGTTAGAGGCAGTTAAATCAGGTCGAGGTCCGATATCACTGGTTCATTAACCGAGAATCTAATTATTATTCTTCACCGCCCTCCATAGCACCAATGACGGGTAAGACTCCCAAAGCTGGGACAACATAAGACAGGATATGGAGAGGCTGCACGGTGGATTACATTCATAGTACCCAAAGACGGGTAAGATCACTCTGCATTTAGTCAACCTAAGACAGGGACCAAACCATTGATGTTTGTATCCCCATGATGGGTAAGACTGAAACTGCAAGAGCAGGCAACCTAAGACAGGGGCTATGTTTTTCCGCCATACAAAAAAACAAAAGAGGGAATTGTTGGGCCTTGCCATGTGCCTGAGGCCTAGTGCAACTTCCTGAGCCTGACTAGAAGTAGATCCATTGAGTTACTTCCGCGTAGCAACGACTCAGCAAGGCCCGGCCTGAAACTGCCTCTACCTAGATACAGCCAATGTGGTACCATGCCACTGGCCCGACCCTGTCATGCACCTCTTCCCCTGCCTTCTTTCCCTGCCCCTTCTCCACAATTTAAAAAAAAATTAATTAATTAATTAAAAAAAAAAAAGAAAGAAAAAAATGTATCTTGAAGAAAACCTAAAACATGTTAAGTACATCCGGAAATCTCTCATAAGCTTACATTTTTAGACAATACATTGTAAAGATGGGTTGACATCATAGAAAATATTCAAACATCCCTTGACTCTTCTTTGAGATACTATAAGTTTACAATTACACATTTTTATAATTATAGTTTCAAGCTGAAGCAATGCCCAGTGTTTCAAATATTCTCTTGTTTTAAATGATGATCTTGACCAAATTTCCATGTCGTGGAGCATTTTTCCAAACCATTCACTGACTCCTCGTTCAGTCCACACTGCACTAAAACTCAGCTCATGTGAAAGGAATAACTTGGAAACCAGATTGACTTGTCAGTAAAGCAAGCTAATGTTAAAAGTTTCAAGGTTTTCCTCCATTTTATCTTTTTTTTTTATCTTTTTAATTCTTATAGGTACCTAATAGTTGTGTATCTGTATAGGGTACACTGGATGTTTTGATACAGGCATACAATGTGCATTAATCAAATGAAGGTAATTGGGGTGTCTGTCACCTCAGATATCTATCCTTTCTTTG